>JARYGA010014951.1:0-12500 GCA_030545235.1 Helianthus tuberosus | reverse complement strand
GTGTAAAACTCATTTTATGGCCCGTAAGGGCAAAACCGACAACTACCGAATTAAGCCTACGACTATGAGTTATGCTCAGCCTAAAATTAATTAAAAATCTTTAAAATTCCCAAAATAATATATTACATCAGTGGGTAATTCGTTTGATACCAAAAAGTATGTTTAATTAGGCTATACGCTAATTACGCCATTTTATTAACATAAAGCACCGTAATTACGCTAATGAGCATAACTCTTAATCTACAAGTCAAACTGATGTCAAATTTTGCATACAAGTTTATATATCAGTATTTAAGGTTCCTACACTTTTACATTTTCATAATTCATGTTTTAAGGTAATAAGGGCATAACGGTCAACATATGAGCGATTAACGGAAACTTGCATATTAATTGGATAATCAACGAAACAAGTACAGAGGCTTATACTATCATGTAACCTAACCCTAATGAAGCATTAAGGCATTTCTAATTCCATCTAACTCGGGCCAGAACTGAAGTCAACGTGAAAGTCAAAGTTTCAGGACTTTCGGTTCCGAACCGGTTCAAAACTGAGAGTTGTCGAGTCGAACGAGTTTAGACATGTCCGTACACTTATTACCAGGTTATATTAAGTCTAAAACAGTTTACACGCATTACGTATTGCTAATTGTGCATTAAATCATATTTTATATTTCTGTTGACTTTTTCGGTCAACGTTTGACCCGACAAACGACCTGGTTAGGTCTGGAATCGGTACGTGCCTTTATAAGGGTTTAATACTCATATAATTACCTACTTAACGGTACTCTTAATTCGACATACAACTGAGCTATCATTAATTAATTACGAAGTCAAACCGTAGTTACGTCGGTTTGACTTTTAGCTAAAATACTAAGCTATAATTAATTTAAAAAGGTTAGGCAACTTACAAAGTGTTTAATGATAATTAGGGATGTCCTGTAATCAGCTTGAAAGCTCCTCAATTTGATCAGACTTGAATTGTGAAAGGAATGATCATGGAGTTGCAACTTATGTGGGTTTTATAGTGTTCATGGCACCATGAATTGATGACAACAAAGTCTACAACTCTCCACAATTGTTCAACACATGTGTCTAGTATATAGGAGGTGCCTAGGGGTCATTTATAGTTGATAAAAACCGGTGGAACAGGTCAAAAATGCGCACAACAGGCAACAAAAGGTTGCTGGTCGCTGGCAAGGTGCTTGCGCACCGTAAGCATGTATGCTTACGGTCCGTAAGCATGCATCAGGGACCGAACTGTTTTGTTTGTTGAAGTTTTGAAAGGGCAGCCTTTAATTCTGACTTTGGGGCATTATATTATCACTTTGGGACCTTTCAAATGTGTCTTATACAGTAACAAACCCCACCAATTGAAATCGTTTCATTTGAATACATATACAAGATCCGAAAATAAAGGTTTTCCATTGCTTTATCTTCGTAGGAGTCCACCCAATGAATTATGAATCAAATATTCTAGCATTTAGGGGATTTAAAATATATACCAGATGCTTTAAATTTAAAATTTTTTGGGTCTTGGGATTTATATGAGATCGTTCAGAGGTAACATTTACATGACGCCATCTTTAAATCCTACCAAAACATTTTATAAAATTCGGGTTTACAACGCGTATGTGACACGTGTCGTTATTATATTGAACCCGAAATTTTCGAGGTGTTACATAGTACGAGAGGACCGGGAAGGACGCACCTCTGGTGTACCAGTTATCGTGCCCACGGTAAACGCTGGGTAGCCAAGTGCGGAGCGGATAACTGCTGAAAGCATCTAAGTAGTAAGCCCACCCCAAGATGAGTGCTCTCCTATTCCAACTTCCCCAGAGCCTCCGGTAGCACAGCCGAGACAGCGACGGGTTCTCTGCCCCTGCGGGGATCAGGGTTTTTTGCGGCACCATTAGGAGGATTTTAATAGCTCTGTTCAAAAGTGGAGCCTTCTTGGAGAAGATGTTGGTTGCAGGAAAATGGGGTTATTTAATTTTATTATTTTAATTAATAATGTGTTATAATAAAATTAAAATGACCATTTTGTCCCTGAGTAAAAAGACAAAATAGCAGGTTTTTATAACACAAATATGACCTGATTTCACTTTTGGACCAAAATGGTAATAAAACTGAAACCATAGGGACCCAGATGCAAAAGGTTTGAGTTTTGGAATAAAGTGGCAAAGTGACCAAACATCAGGGGTCAAAATGACAGTTTACTCAAAGAAAAAAAAAACTCACCAAAGATCTTGTTTTTGCAGGTGGGTTGAATCAAGAAAAGAGGTTGCTTGAAGGATGAAGAAAAGAGAAATAGAAACACAGTGTGTCTTGGATGATGAAGAAAAGGTGTGTCTTGGAAACACCCACCGCCCCGCCACCATCTTGTTGCCCGACCGCCGCCGACCATCACCATCTTCAACCCCTAAACAAACACCATCTGAACCATCGCCATCTTCGACCGTCGTAAATTGGTATTTAGAAAGAGAGAGATCTGAGTTTTGTATATAGAGAGAGAGAGAGAGAGGGTGAGGTATTTTTTACTGTGTTTTGAATATGAGAGAGAAAGATGTATTGGTATTTGTAATTATACAGATCTCACTTTTTGTTAAATTATAAATATACCCCTCAGTTATAGTCACATGTTTAATTAGGTGTCCACTTTTGATTGGTTAATATTGGTTCTTACGGTTCTCACAACTGGGGGTGGTTTTCATTTGAACCGATCCCTATTTGGTAATACATATAAGTGATCGTCAACACACAAATAATTATTAATCTAATGTATATATAGGGTCGGGATTTGGAGAAAACGGTAGAAATTGTGAGAACGGTGAGAACGCTTATGGATCGTCCGATTAAAACAATCTATGGACTAGATTGGCGCGGTGGCGTTTTCGTAAATAACATCAATTTTATTACATGGACGCGCCTCATTAAGGGTAAAAGCGTCTTTACACCTCTATACCAAAACGCCATACTGATGAATAAAATGCCATTACAGACCAAAACACATCGCTATATAAACAAAAACATCCCAGACATAAAAACACACCCCCCAGAACCAGAAATGCCATATTTTCTACTATATACCATTCAACTTACAAATGCCAAAATCTCCAAAACATCAAACACAACTACTCGAAAAACGCCATATTTTCTACTAGGGTAAATTACACTTTTCGTCCTTTATGTTTGTAGCGGGTTGCAATGGATGACCTTTAACTTCAATAATTACAAACACAGTCCTTTATTTATAAAACCAGTTACACTTTACATCCTTTATTCATAACCTGGTTAAAATTTTCATTTAGATATGGCATGTGCAAGGCACATGAGGGTATTTCAGTAATTTTACGTTACCCTTTTATTTAAAAGAATACAAATTACAGTCATATCTTTTTTTATTGTTCTTCTTCTCCACTTGCCCTCACCACCAACCCTCACCACCAACCCACCACCATCAACCACCACCACCATCAGCACCCTCCACCACTACCATAGCACCACCCTTTCAACTACAAGTGAGTAAAATCTCTTTGTTAATTGTTAGCAAACCAAATTCATAAAAACACAGTAAGCCCTAACAGTAATAATGTAAGAAGCAAAATTGATCAGGAGCACTTATGTGTCCTAACTAAAATTAGTAAAATCCAACAACAAAGAAGCAAAACTCATGAATTTAACCAAAACCAAAGTCCCATAGACTTACTTGGGCTAGCCGGAAACTGTTTAAAGTTTATATCCGTCGTCGACCAACCTAATGCCAGATCTAAACCAAGTCGCCACTGGAGATGCGGTTGTTTCAGTTTATGAATCACACCAGTCACCGCCTTCAATCGACCGACCTACTGCCAGATCTAAACCAAGCAGTCGCCGGAGATGCGGTTGTTTCAGTTTATGAACAACACCAGCCACCTCCAGAGATGCGGTTTTTTCAGCTTATGAACAACACCATCCACCGCCTTCAATCGCCGCTAGAGATTCCGTGCGCCGGGTTACTGCCTGAGTTCGCCGGAGTAGGTTGAATATGATGTATTGATGTGGTTGGGGTTTGATTGAAAAAGAAAGAGTGAGGGTTTGCCGCTTTGGTTATACATACAGGAAGCTAATATTCACCCCAGAGATCATGAGATGCCAATTTACATGAATGGCGTTTGATTTTGTGTTCATCAGATCAAATGATAATGTTCTCCATAACCGACTGCTATTAGAGTGAGGGTTTGATTGAAAAAGAAAGAGTGAGAGAGAAGAGTAAGACAGGTTTGTTATATTTATGTTTATTTAGTTTTAAAATTTTGTATTAAATAACAAAAATTATAAAAGTACCCTCATGTGCCTTGCACATGCCATATCTAACTGAAAATTTTAACCAGGTTATGGATAAAGGATGTAAAGTGTAACTGGTTTTACAAATAAAGGACTGTGTCTGTAATTAATGAAGTTAAAGGTCATCCATTGCAACCCACTACAAACATAAAGGACGAAAAGTGTAATTTATCCTTTATACTATATACCAATCATCTTAGAAAATGCCAAAACACTCAAACATCAAAAATTCCAAAAAAATCGACGATTCTTTCAGATACACTATTTCATCAGTAAAACGCCAAAAATGCCAAATATCATTTCTTGTATTTTCAAATATTGTTCTACGCCAAATTTTTGGATAATGCATTCTTCCCTAAGGTGATGTGACTCAAATAACATTTTTGCTGCATGAGATGGACAAATCATAAACAAAAACATGCTGGGGGCAGACTTATGCCATTTTCTGTGTTTTGTTCTTGATGATTATTTTAATGGCATGAAAAGACGAATGAAACTGGTGAGTTGTTTGAAGATACATATTCAAACAAAAAACTTATGTCATTTTGTCTTTCCAAACGGCCACAAAAACACAAGCATGGCTAAGCCAAACCACCAGCGAACATGATTCAAAAGAAGAAAGAGTCTGATGACAGTGAAGATTTGGATGATGAATTGTTTTTATTTTTATTTTTCTAATTTCTTTTTCTGTTGTTTGTTATGTATTTTTCAACTTAGAATAAAAAAATACATTATGTTAATAAAACGCCAAACAGTCATAATGCATATGAAACGCCATAAATGGAGTAAAAACGCCAAAACTATAATGAAAGTAGTTTGCAAAAGTATTAATTAATAAAAGCTAAAAATGGAAAAACGCCAAAAACTACTTAAACACATTCAAAAATGCCAAACTTGGGAGATGGAAAGTCTATACCCTAAAAACTCATAAAAGGCTGAACAAAAACAGTAAAAATACACAGTAACTGAAAAGACGGCTACTTTATTAATATCATTTATTATAAATAAAATCCCGCCTAAACTACGCGCCAAGAACATCCTATAAGATAGACGTCTCTGCACAATCAACTGATCACAAAACTAGAAACAAACGCCATATTTCCTAGAAACCATTCACTTTAAAAACGCCAAAAAATAGTTAAAAAAGCCACAGATGCAGAACCTCGATTCTGCTATATTGAGTATTGATCTGAATGAAGTTTCACTGAATGGATTCTTCTCTGAGTTAGGTATCTCTATAATCTCTTGCTGAATGAGATGGACAAATATTGAAGATAAAGAGACTGATGACACTGATATGACATCATGTCACTTTGTTCTTGATGGATATATTGATGGCATGAAGAGATCAATACATTAGAGCAGGCGTTGATCTTCAACATGCCATCAAACAAGTATACATGAAACCACAATAAAGGATGCCCAAAAAATAAGCATCTTCTAAAGACGGGAGGTATATAGGAAAATAAGGATCTACATAAGGTATTCAAAACGCCAAAAAGGTTAAAGTAGAAGAGGCTGATGACAGTGAAGATTTTGATGAGAAATGAGATTATAATTTTTAATTTTTTTTCATTTTCTATTGTTTGTTATGTAATTCTCTGTTGTTTATCATCTAATTCTCTACTATTTTAAAAAAATTGAGTATAAAACGCCAAAAACTACAAACACCAAAACGCCTGATAGTTTGAAAAATGTGAGAATGAATGCTAGCAAAATACGAGGTTGCTATGTAAAACACCAAAAACGCAAACAAAGTATTACTGGAAAAATCAACACTAATTGACAGATGAAAATTGAAAGAAACAGTAAAATAAAGAGACGGTATCATTATTGCCAAAACATTATAGTTATATTAATGCCACTACATGGAAAATTGAAATTTATTTATCTTTTCAAAACGCCATAATTGCATGTCACATTATAGGCCTGTATCCTAAATGGCAAAACACTTGATATAATAAAATCAAAAAAATTGCTGATGTTTTTTACATTAAAATCCTGATCTAAAAAACAATAAAAACGCCAAAACAATACTTAAAACACCAAAATATTTACTATGATTCTGATCTAAAAACAATAAAAACGCCGTGTACTTATTAAAAGCCAAAAAAATGGAAAGATGAAGTGACACACGTTAAAAAAAAGAAATATGAAAGGACAAAAAAGCCCCTCCGCCTTTCTCTAAGCGGCGTGACACGTGTTAGGCCAGGAAGCGTTCTCACCGTTCTCACACTTTTGAGCGTTTTCTCCTGATCCCGTTTCTATATATATATATATATATATATATATAGAAACGGGATCAGGATAAAACGGTAGAGAGTGTGAGAACGGTGAGAACGCTTCCTGGCCAAACACGTGTCACGCGACATAGAGAAGGGCGGAGGGGCTTTTTTGTCCTTTCATATTTTCTTTTTTTAAACGCGTGTTACATCACCTTTCCATTTTTTGGCGTTTAATAAATATGCGGCGTTTTTTATTGTTTTTACATCAGGATCATATTAAACATTTTGGCGTTTTAAGCAAATTTTGGCGTTTCTTATTGTTTTTTAGATCAGGATGCAGGACCATAATGTAAAAAACATCAGTTATTTTTTTCTTATGTTTATTTATTTTTTTTTTCTATCAAGTGTTGTGCCATTTAGGATACAGGCCTAAAGTGCTGATTTTTCCAGTAATCCTTTTTTGGCGTTTTTGGCATTTTTATGTACCAACATCGTGCTTTGCTAGCATCCGTTCTTACTGTTTTCACACTATCAGGCGTTTTGGTGTTTTTTTATTAGTAGATATTAAACAACAGAGAATTAGATAACAAACAATAGAAAATAGAAAAAAAAATATAATCTAATTTCTCATCCAAATCTTTACTGTCATCAGCCTCTTCTACTTTAATCTTTTTGGCGTTTTGAACCTTTTTTGAATACCTTATGTAGACCCTTTTATTGTGGTTTGATATATACTTGTTTGTGACATGTTGAACACCAATGCCTGCTCGAATGTATTCATCTCTTCATGGCATGAGTAAATCCATCAAGAACAAAGTGACATGATGATCATCAGTCTTTTTTTCATGAATATTTGTCCATCTCATTCAGCAAAAACTTATAGAGATACCCACCTCAGAGTAGAATCCATTCAGTGAAACTTCATTAAGAACAATACTCAATATAGAAGAAATGAGGTTCTGCATTTGTGGCTTTTTTAAGTATCTTTTTTTTGGCGTTTTAAGGTGAATGGTTTTTGGAAAGTTGGCGTTTATATTTTTGGTTTTTGTGATTAGTTGATTGTGCAGAGACGTCTCTCTTATAGGATGTTTTTGGCGCGTAGTTTAGGGGGGATTTTTATTTATAATAAATGATATTAATAAAGTAGTCGTCTTTTCAGTTGCTGTGATTATTTTTTACTCTTTTTTGTTCAGCTTTTTATGAGTTTTTAGTGTCATAGACTTTCCATCTCCCAAGTTTGGCGTTTTGAATGGGTTTAAGTAGTTTTTGGCCTTTTTTTTTTCATTTTTAGCTTTTATTAATTAATTCTTCTGCAAACTACTTTCATTATAGTTTGGGAGTTTTTGGCGTTTTTACTCCATTTATGGCGTTTCATATGCATTATGACTGTTTGGCGTTTTATTAAATGTAATGTGTTTTTTTATTCTAAGTTGAAAAATACATAACAAACAACAGAAAAAGAAAATTAAAAAAATAAAAATTAAAACAATTCATCTTCTAAATCTTCACTGTCATCAGTCTCTTTCTTCTTTTGAATCGTGTTTCGCTGGTGGTTTGGCTTAGTCATGCTTGTGTTTGTGTGGCCGTTTGGAAAGGCCAAATGACATAAGTTTTTTGTTTGAATATGTATCTTCAAACAACTCGTGTTATTCGTCTTTTCATGCCATTATAATATTCATCAAGAACAAAACACAGAAAATTACATTAGTCTGACCCCAACATGTTTTTTGTTTATGATTTGTCCATCTCATGCAGCAAAATGTTATTTGAGTCACAGCACCTCAGGCAAGAATGCATTATCCGAAACTTTGGCATTTTTTGTGTTTTACTGAGGAAATAGTTTATCTGAAAGAACCTTCGATTTTTTTGGAATCTTTGATGTTTGAGTGTTTTGGCGTTTTCTAAGATTAATGGTATATAGTAGAAAATATGGCGTTTTTTAGTAGTTTGTGTTTGATGTTTTGGGGATTTTGGCGTTTGTAAGATGAATGGTATATAGTAGAAAACATGGCGTTTCAGGTTCTTGGGGATGTGTTTTTATGTCTGGGATGTTTTTGTTTATATAGCGATGTGTTTTGGTTTGTAATGGCGTTTTATTCATCAGTATGGCGTTTTGGTTTAGAGGTCTAAAGACCTTTTTACCCTTAATGAGGCGCGTCCACGTAATAAAATTGATGTTATTTACGAAAACGCCAAGGCGCCAATCTAGTCCATAGTTTGTTTTAATCGGACGATCGATAAGCGTTCTCACCGTTCTCACACTTTCTACTGTTTTCTCTAAATCCAGACCCTATATATATATATATATATATATATATAAAGTGTAAAATACATTACGGCTTAATGTACAACACGTACGACAACGTGCGTGATTATGTTCTATAACGTGCGTGATTAATGTTTTCAATATGCGTGATTATTGTTTTCAAGATGCGTGATTTTGGATTTTTGAGTTATAACGTGCGTGATTTTAAAATGAACGTGCGTAATTATCTGTCGTACGTGATGTACGTTAAGCCGTAATGTACGTTAACCTTCCTCTCTCTCTCTCTCTCTATATATATATATAAATTAAAGAGTTAAATGTCATTTTAGTCCATGTGGTTTGGATGATTTTGCTAGTTTAATTCAAAGGTTATATTTTTAGCCTGTGGATCCAAAAATGTTTCACAGTTGCCATTTTAGTCCACTGGGTTAACTTCATCACTTATTTATGTTTACGAGATGGGCAATTGGTCATTTTATATGTAATTCTGTTAACTACAAGGGCAATTCGGCCATATAAAATGACCGAATTGCTCCTCTCATTAACAGAAATAATGGATGAAGTTAACCTAGTGGACTAAAATGGCGACAGTAAAACCTTTTTGAACTCATAGGTGAAAAATGAAACCTTTGGACTAAACTGTCAAAATGGCCAAACCATAGGGACTAAAATGTCATTTAACTCTAAATTAAAGAATAAAATGACATGTGCCATTAATTAGAATCCTTTGTTAAAATCAAGATTAGATTGATTCAACCACATGTAATACACAAGTTTCTAATCTAACATATAATAAATAAAAAACAACAAAGTAAAATGTTATAACTTAGTTTCTAATCTTATAATAAATAAAAAAATAAAGTATAAAGTTATAAAAAGTATATATTACATCAAAGTTCATTTTTTCAAAAACATATATTAATGGTTGTGTGTTAATCGATTACATTATATATATTCAAGCCGTGTATTATATATGTTTATTCAGTTCGTGCAATACACGGATTTTTAAAGAGGTAACTTTTTTATTAATTACTATATATTGAAGTTGTGTAATACAATGGGTTCTAACATACTAATAAATAAATAAATATAATATAATATAATATAATATAATATAATGATTTGAATGGGGTGTGCTCCAACTAACTCGTATTTCACATGGGACACCGACAAAAGTAATGAGTTTTGAAAATAAAATGATATTACAATAACGTGGAAAACGTCATGGTGTGAAGGGTAGGTTGTCTATGCTCAATATCATGAAATCAACAAATTGAAGTGCTAAAAAGAAACAAGTGATTTTGTAAAATATATTTGTCAACTTCTTTATGGCATTACTGTCACCAAGGCAAAGGCCAAAAATAATCTGTCAAAATGCACAGCTAAGGGGGAAGAAAAATATCCAGGTGATTGACAAACACTCATCAACATGCAATTATCAATACATGTCTCCTGACCAACTTCTAGACTGAGTTCACTAGTTATTGCTATGATAACTCTACAAAATAGAAGCCGCCAGCCTCGTCATAGGAGGAAGGGTCTTCCTATGATGACCCTTCTTATTAAGTAAATTGCAAGTAAGCGTAATTGGAATGAATAAATGTATTACCTCATCGTATGGTAGTTTATATTTGGGTGAGTTAAAATTTAATGTCACTATCCTATATTAGCGGGCCTAAAAAAAGGTATAACCATCATGATAGTAATACGTTATTCTTGTTGGATGAAGTGTGACCATTCGTTTTATCAAATTATACCTTCTTACCCGTAGGCATAACTGAATTTCAGTCACTAACCCAACTAAGAATGAGCATTTGGTACCGGGGATTGGTACCGAACCGTATCGGGTATATTCGGTAGCAGTACCAATTTTCTACATTTTCGGTACCGGTTTAATACCAAACGGGTACCATACTCATCCCTAAACCCAACCATGCTAGATATAGGGATGATTAGGATCATTCCTCTTCAAAGACCAAACATTTGGACCGAATTGATAAAGAAAAACAATAATTAATTAAATTGTATAAAAGTTCTAGCGTTACTGTTACTTTAATTACTTTATTACCCTTATTCTTAAAGATAAATGTCAGTGCACCACTCAAAAGACAATAATGCCCCTCATCAGAGAAGTCGTACTCTTTGCAAAAGTGTGTGGCCAGGGATTTCTTCCAGATCTTTCATCATTCTGCTCTCACTATCTCCATCTTGCTTGCTCTCGCCCTCTTGCAACCATTGCTGCTGTCAGGTTAGTATCAAATTACTTTTCTTCTCTTTCGTCTTCTAGGTTTTCTGTTGAAGCTGGGTATTAGGTTGAGAGAAACTGAATTAGGGTTTGTAGAGTGTGTTTGACAAAAGAAACTATGGCAGATCTTTAACAAAAACCCCGAAACAAGAAAATCTAAAAGTACAAATTGGCCAACCAAAAGACGGGTTTGTGGCTAAAAAAGAAATTGGTGATGGTGGGTCTGTGAAACGGGATCATAACTATCATCAATATGCAAGAATGGTTGTGATATAGAAGATGGTAATGTGACTGATATATCTGGGTTAAATGGTTCTCTTTCTTTCTTTCTCTGTCTTTTTTTTTTTTGGGATAAATAGCTTCACCATTAATAATGATAGGAAAGGTAAATTGAGTTAATGGATTTTGTTTCTTTGTAATACAATTTAGTTCACGCCAAGTGTTTGTTTAAATGTCTCAAAGATAATGAAGAAAAAATACACCCATATCCTTCATATAGGCGTCACACCTTTATTTAGACATTACCCTTTGACTCGGGCGTTTGTGCGTTACACAAGTTTAGCCGCATTTTCATGAATGATACTGGCTCAATTTTCTTAAGCAAATTGAAGCTGGGTATTAGGTTTTTGATTTCATCTTTTGTATTTGAATGTCAGTTGTATATCTATACAAGTTATGATATTCAATGGCATTCTTAAGCAAATTGAAGCTGGGTATTATTGTCTTTTGAGTGGTGCACCGACATTTATCTTTAAGAATAAGGTTTTTGATTTCGTCTTTTGTATTTGAATGTCAATTGTATATCTATACAAGTTATGATATTCAATGGCATTCTTTGTTAATTTGTTTCTGTGTTAAAACTGTATATATTTGCTTTTTATTTGATTATGAGAAATAATAAGATATCAATTCTCGCTTATGTTATACAAAAGTTTCTCCGATGGGTATGTTGCGTAGCTAAGTTATATACAAAAGTTTGTCAGGTGGTTATGTTGGCGAGTTATATTAGTAACAGTCAGCCTATGAGTCGAATAACTCGACCCAAAAGTTATATTACTAACAGTCAACCTGTTGATCTTATTTTTAAAGTCCCCAAATTAAGTGTGACTACATAATGTTTATTCTGTACATGGTTTTTATTAAACTCTTTTCCACAGCCCAAATAGACAAACCTAGAGGAATGTACACGACTAATACATAAGGTACATGTAAGTATTTCATAGCTATCACAATTTGTTAATTCAATGGCATTCTTTGTTAATTTGTTTCTGTGTTAAAACTGTATATATTTGCTTTTTATTGGATTATGAGAAATAATAAGATATCAATTCTCGCTTATATTTCTTCATAATATGGTATTGGTTAATGTTTTCAAAAGTGTTGTATAACAGTTTGGTTCAAGATGCTAATAATTACTTAATTATACAAATGATCGCTTTCG
>JARYGA010014950.1:0-48584 GCA_030545235.1 Helianthus tuberosus | reverse complement strand
GAAACGACAAGGTTGTAAAATAGTTTACTTAACAATACCACAAGAATACGGGCGATGCATTAATCCTATAGCGCTATAATTGTTAAGGTAGGCTTGCAAAGTTAATGAGCATATAGAACACAAGTATAACATAGCATGCGATTAATAAGGAGAATACAAGTATCATGTTATTTATGGATAGAGCATGTGCGTAAACAAGTTTAATCGTGATTCATGATTTTCGTATATGTGTACATGTTGCACCCAAAGTGTATAAAAGGGAAAATGGGATTGAGTATACTCACGGTTTTGCGTATAAATCCCGCGTGCGTGCGTAATGTGTTGAGCGTCGAGAACACCGAAGTTACCCTACATTAGGGAAACGGATGTGTGTAAGTATTCAGATTTGGTAGATAGTTCGGATTCAAAATTTTAAGTTTCAAAAGTATAAATATGCGGAAGTATATCTTATCTAAATACTCATTTTTGACACTAAGTTTTTAAGTGATTTCATGGGTCCTAATTTGCCCATCAGAATCAAAACTGAGGAGTTTAGAACGAAGATAAAATAACCTATGTTCATTGTGGATTCGAATACTGGATCGATTCCTTTACCGATGAATGCGAACGAACACGTAAGTTGTGCGGAATCCAATCATGTGTGTGGATGAGAACACGAAGAAGTAATTATAAGTTGTTTTCTATTGATACTTTGACAGTATAAAACCGTGAAAATAAACGAGCAGAGCTTCGCCTCAAAGTTGCTCAAAAGTTACAAATGACCAATACCTACACTCCTATATATACTAGTATTGGCTTCGTACGAAGCCATGAATGGCTCCCTTCGTACGAAGCTGCTCTAACACTAAAACAAATACACTTTATGCCTTCTTCTGTTCAGCACCAGTCTTGTATCATCTGTTTAAGCCATGATATGTGATTGACGGAAGTGATAGACATTATGTACTCACATTCATGACATATAACCATAATCCGGTTATCATCAAGAATTCGGTTAATATATATTTTATATTATATAGTTTAGATTATTGGTCCATCATGTAGTATCATATAAGTCAAGCATGGATGCATGAATAACCTCATTGTAAGATTCACCAAAGCACAAGGTTTAGCAACATAGTTGATAAACCCGGTTGGTCATGAATAAGAATAACATAAACTAACAAATTTTGCTAAGTAACCAAGTAAGATCAACCTGGATGTTCCATACCCATCATGGTAAATGTTGGAGATGCGGTGGGGTTGTGTTACTTTGAGTCTTGGAAGCTACTTGGATGTTCATACACAAGTCCATAAGTGAGCTAGTGGAACTAGATTGGAAAGCCAAGGCTTCCACGGTTCACACTTCTACTAAAACACAGGTTCATCCATATTGAAGATGGTGAATCTTGGATGGTTTCAACACTTGGAACATGTATGAGCATAATTTAAAAGAGTTTTTGAACTTGTTTCTTGGTAGAAATCAACCACAACACAAACCCACAACTATGAACTTGGTTGGGAGCTTGGTGGGTAGAAGATTTCACCAAGTTTTTGTGAAGAAATGTAAGTTATAAAAACATAAGTGAAAGCATAACTTTATCTTTACTTTGGATCTCAAATATGCTGAGGTTTCACCTTAGTTTGCCATGGAAAACTTGTGAAAACCTTCCTAGAGGTTATCCAAGTGGAATGAAAGAAGAAAACATGAAGAAACAGGAAGAGAAGTGAGCTAAAACTCACTCAGAAGGCTTGAAACTTTCTGCAAAGTCTTGTATATTAGAGAGAAAATATGAAGATTTGAGAGTGATTTAAGTGTTTGGAAAGTGTTTAGAGTGTATGGAGTCTCTTATTTATAAGATAGGATTAAGGTTTAAGTCATTAATGAAGTAGTTGGTGGTTGGTAGTTGGAAAAAGGTGAAAAAGTGGTAAAAACGCGTCTGTTTATGTTTTCTGCCCGAAATCCTGTCGCCAGCTCCGTTCGTGTGGATGAGTTGTTCGTACGGAGGTGACATGTTCGTGCGAAGGTAAGTTCGTGCAAAGGTAAGTTCGTGCGAAGGTAAGTTCGTGCAAAGGAGATGCTACGTCCGCACGAGTGGGGTAGTTTGGGTTATATTGTGTCGTTTTCTCGTGTTTTAGCCGGTTTTAAGTATTTCAAGCATATTTAAGTAACTTATAAGTGTGATGCATGTATAAATATCAAATTTCAAGTGTTGGTTTTTGTGTATGAGCATGTATTCAAGTTTGTAACACCTGTTTCAAGTATGTAGCCTGTTTTTGTACAAAATGGGATTCTATTATGGTCAAGGCATCATATTACAAGATAGGAAATGGAATACAAACATAATACGAATACAAGTTTCCAAAAAAAATAGAAATACGAAGTACACTTTCTAAATAAGGAAAGTACAAATATGTGAAGCGTTACAACTACTGCCGTCACCATTGTTGCTACTAGGGATGAGCTCGGCATCGGTAATGGTAACGGTACTCAAAGTACAAGTACTGAAAATACCGGTAACAAAAATCGTCAAATATGGGTATCGGTACCGAAAATGTTTGATACGGTCCGGTACCGCTATTTGTGTGTAAAATTCGGTAAAATACTGGTTCTGTACTGAATTGAAAATACCGGTACCGAAAACGCCAAAAAGTGGGTACCAAATCGGTATTGAAAAAATTTCGGTATGGGAAAGTCGGTACTGATACCAAGTTCCAAATACTTATCCCTAGTTGCTACCTACAGTAACCACTAGGCGTCATACAAACAAATATAGTTAAGTGAATGTATTATGATCATAACCTGTTTATAACGGGCCCAACTTAACATAATTGACTAGTTAACCTACTCATGTTTAACTCAAACTTCACTTTTTAACCCTCATAGCTTTTAACAGTTTATATTTGTAGTAAAAAAAACCAACATATAGTGCTATCTATACAAATAAGTTTTTTTTCTTCAACACATGTGGAATAACCTATTACCCATGTTTGGGTTTATATAACACTCAAATGAAAGATTTTTGAAGCTTTAGTCCTTTTAGTTGAAAATATATTATAATACCTAAATTGTTAGTTTGATAAACTATTATGTTCTTTTTTTATACGAACACCTACTGTCGAATCCCCAAATCCCTGGATGACGTTCAAAGGGTCTTCCCTGACGTTATGATATCCCAGCTTCTGTTCTCTACAAAAAAGGAAACCGTTAGCCTCGCCACGCAGGACCCCGGGCGGGGGGGGGGGGGAATCCGTGACCAAGCGCTCCGGCGTGAGAGTAAGTAAACTTGCCGGAGAATAAAGAGAAGCTTATTCCGATGAGGGCAATCACCGGAATATCCTCTATGGTGTGGATTGGCTATAAATATGGATATTTAATGTGAGAGGATTCTGGTCGGAATAAATGAGTGTATCTAGCATTAAGTGAGGGTTACCTTGGTTGTTAAGGATCATGGTTTACCTTCCTTATATAAAAGGGGCTGCTTATTTCTCTTGAGAATGATTCCGAGATCATCGAACGGCTTCTGATTGTCTTTGGGGGACTCAGACACGTGTCTGAGTCCCAACGGTTAGATAACTGACCGCATTAAATGAGGCCAGCCTGTGAGTACTATGTTTCTGGCGACCCCTTGCTGCTTATCAATCAAACATTTAATGCCCCTGCAACGACTTCGGATCTTTTTTCTTATCCTTTTCCCGCTCATTTTATATATAAGACCCTTGCTGATAAAGGGATATTAACTTTAGGCTTTGTTGATTGGGCCCAGACGATTAAAGCCCAAGACGGGTCATGTTGGACTTCCAACTGGCCCATCGTCAAGTCATCTCTAGTCCCTGGTCCTTAGACTCAAGTCTCAAGGACCGGGGCTGTACCATGTCTTCTTGAGGAGTTAAATCCCTTGGGCTTTAAATGCGGGCCCACCCTTGCTAAATGTTTACGCGCCCCTTTCGTTTCCCAAAGTTATTTGAGTGTTTTAGATCTACGGCTAGGGGATATCATTATAATGCACGTGATCAGGGCGGTTTTAAATTTTCTGAAAAATGTTGATGTGACAGTTTCCTCCCTCGTGTCAGTTATCCTATTTAAAAACCCCCATTATCTCTTTTCTTTCTTCAACTTCCATCATTTTTCTTCTACTCTCTCTTTTTCCCCTTTTCTACTATTTATCTCCGATCACAATTCACACCGGCGATGAGCCGTACCGGCCGCTCCTTGATTCACTCTGTTTTAACGGCGAAGGATCTTGAGGCCTTCGTTGAAGCCTACAACATACCGAAGCGTTTTCCCCAACTTTGCCTGGACCTGATGAATCGACAGAGTGTACTCCTGATAGAATCGTCATTTATACTTTGGCATTCTCTTTCTATGGCGTTCGTTACCCTCTATCGTCTTTCAAGGTGGACCCGTTGCGACATTTTGGAGTCCATTTTTCACAATTACACCCTTTAGGGTTCATGAGGGTTGTACACTTCGAACTATCATGTGTGGCGGTTTCTGGTGAACCGTCTATCCCTTTGTTTTGCATGTTATACAAGTTGATTTTGGATGGGGATTGGTTCACCTTTTCCAAGCGAAAAGATAGTGTATCCCCTCCCTGTTATTCATTCATGCCCACTTCTACCTATCCCAAAGAGTGGAAAAGCAGATTCATCTTTGATTCTGCCGCTATGATGCAGGAATCGCCGCCCCTGAGAGATGCAAGAGCAGTTATTCAAGATAGTGTCCCGGTCTTATCAGCCGATGAGACCGTTCAATGGAAGCGGATGCATGAGAATCCTACTAGGGCCTTCACATTTCCGGAGGGGGTGTTGGCTATGGGTGGACCTAAGCCCTTTTTACTCAGTTCGTCCGAAGGCGTTCTTTGGCGAGAGAGGTATTCCTCTGATTTATTGTGCTTGTTCTTTTTTGTTCCCTTTCTTTTCTTGGAAGTTTCCCGAGGATTTGGGTAGTCATCTCTAGTGTTGTTTTTCCGCAGTGATGACTCTGTGGGGTTTACTCCAGGGGGATTGCAAAGATGTCAAATTCATGGTTGGTGACAAAGTTGAGCCGGGGTTTTGAGAAGAAGGTTACTGAAAGTTCTGTTCAGGCCGGGGACTCTGTTGCCGAGTAAAAGGATGAAGAAGCTTCCTCTGGTGAAAAAATTGTCCTTTTGGTTCCCTTCAAGTGATGATGATAACGATGAAGATCTGGAGAGTCGCTTAGTTCGTAAGCGAAAAACAGTCCAACCCTGCAGCCCTAAGCAAGTTCCTGCTCCTCGCAATATCCAGCTGAGACTCCGAAGTGCTAGTGACCAAAAAGCTTTCCCTGCTACGAGGGCTACCTCTGAACTTCCCCCTGCTGGGGTCAAAGGTTCCTTGTCTAAACACTTACGATCATCCAGTCTTGTGAGCGAGCCTTTGCTGGTAAGCTTTCTTCTTTCATTCTGTTTTGATTGGTGTAATGGCCCTTTGAATCCTTGCTGATTTTGGTTGGCCTTGTTCTGGTGGGTTTTTTTGTGATCTTTTTTTTGTATTTGGGACAGGGAAGCTCTAATGCTCCGATTGAGATTCCTACTGCCCCTTCTTCCTCCCGAGTCCGGGATAAGACCCCCGAGGTCAGTGCTGCCCATGTTACCCCAGCTTTTGAGGTTTCACCGTTCCATGCTACTGGGACCAGCAAACCTTCTCATCTGGAAGGTTTTGTCTCTCGATCCCCCTTGGCTCCTCTGTTTGCCGATGCCCTTCCAGTCCCGTACATTCCCAGATGGAAGATAACTCAGTCTACAGTAGTGGGATCTCCCGAGACTGCCCGAGACTTCTTGGCTCATGCTGTCCCTCCTTCTCATAAGTTTATGAACTCTGCTCTGAGGGCCGATCTCTTCGATGATCAATATAGCATGTCCCTTTGTGAGGGTTTTTTTTGGGGGTTGGTATGCTCCAGCGAATGGATGAACTGAGGTGGGAGAATGAGAAGTTGCGGTGTGATCTCAAGACTTCCCAAACCATTGCTGCTGAGCTTCGGTGCCGGGTGACTGATGTCGAACGCAGATTGCAGAAGGAGAAGGTGCATGACCCTCCTTCTCTCCCCTTCCCTCCCCCCTTTTTTTACTTATCTTTTTAGAGCTTTTGTAATTTTTTCTAAGGGAGCTGGTGCCCTGCTGGAGCAGAAGAAACGAGCCTGGAGAGGGAGATGGCTGCTTTGTTTGAAGAGAAGGAGGATTTGGCTGCTGAGCTGAAACGTCGGAAGGATCTTGACTCCGTGTCTCAGAAGGATTTGGATGCCATGTATGCCGAGTGGGGAATTACCTCGGATGACAACCAGAAGCTGGCTAAGGAGAGGTATTGGTTGATCACTGAAGGTTTCGGATCCTTCCTCACTGCTGTCTCTCAATCTGGGGAATTTAAGAGCAGTCTTGAGCAGATTTACAGGGCTTACCGTGACGTGGGATACCAGTCAGGTCTGAAGGACGGGTATGCCTATTCTGCTCAGGGTTTGGGAAGGAAAGAAACCCCTCTTTATAACTCCAAGGCCAAGAAACGGCTATCCAAGTTGGACAAAGAATTCAGGGGAAAGACCCCTGCCCTTCTTGAGAAAATTCTTGAGCGCCCCTTGATGTCCATTGATGAACTTAAAGCCTTGCTGACTCCCGCTGGTCCTTCTTCTCCAAAGTCTTAATCTGGGGATGATTCCCAGTAGTTTCAAAACAATAACTATTTCGATATGGTTGCAACTAAATACTTATGCACCCTAAACACTGTTAACTTTTGATGTTTGGAGGAGGGCTTTTGTGTTCGGGCCCTCCTAGTATCTAACTTGTGTTTTTGCTAGCTATCTCATAACTGTTCATTGTCAATCCGCTTTTGTTGTCCTTGTTGTGTTGTTCTTTGCAGGTGTTATTACCGGGAGCTGGCCCAGTACCTGTCTGAAGACCTTCAGCTATTTGTAGCATGATTACAAAACTTCGTGGCTTGCTTACGAGATTTTCTAGTGTGTTGCTTGTACATTTGCTTTTTTGTAGATAATAAAGTTCCCTGTCGTGTTTATGTACACTTGTTCTTTTTTTTCTGTAGTTTGTTTACAAAGAATTCTTTAGTGTGTATGTTCATGTTTAGTTCCTTTTGTAGTTTGTTTACAAAAGTCTCTTTGTGGTTTGTTTCGTAAATCAGGATCGTCTGTACGGGGATGATCCTTGGATAAGTTTATAACTGTAGATTATGTTTTCTAACTTGTTTGTCCGTTTTCTTCAGGCTAGCTAGGCCCTTCTTTGCCCCACAGTCAGGCGTTCGGTGTGTTAGGTACACCTTTTTACACGTGTGTTGATTATCGTTAGGTTTGTAGTTTCTGGGCACGTCTGCTTTAATACATTACCTGTGATTTATCAAAAGGAACAAGTAGATCGTTCATTGTCATATGTTTAGGGGACTCAGTCCTCCTAGTACAAGATCATACAAAATGTCTTTCTTAGGGTAATCCCTAGGTAGTAGTTGATTTTTACAAAAAGTGGCTCCTAATGTAACACCCCGTGTTTCGAAAGTCAAAGTCAAAGTCAAGATTGAAGTCAAAGGAAGAAAAGATTACTAATTGCGATCTGCCATTCCTTGCTCAACTTCTTTGACTTGTAATCGAATCTATTTATTTATTTGCTTTAGTTGTATTATGTGGAGTATCTATAATAATCGAGGGTAATCGCTATTTAATCGCATAAGTATCGTTAATCGAATTATCGCTTACCGCTATCGCAATCGCAACTCGAATTATGTGTTCTGGGTATTGTTTTACGTGTGTGTGCTATTTATGTGTTACTTGTGCATGTTATGTTTATGTTGAGGTGTTAATCGCAATCGCAAATCTATCGCATCGCAAACCGAATCGAAAACGCTAAACGCAAGTTAATTATAGTGATTGTGTCACACCCTGTCTTTTGCGGAAGCGTATGATGTGTGCCTGGTTTAATATCATTGCATTCAATCGTAATAAACAACTACATGATCAAAACGTTGTTCATCCATTCATAAAATTTGAGTGTTACAAACACTTGTTACTTAAGTTTTAAAACACAACCTCTGAATAGGTTACAAACCAACAAAAGTGGATGACACCTAATACTTGAAATTTACTTCTAGTTATGACACTCGCGCCCAAGATCCATCCTGTCACCTGAAATACATGTAATTTTGGAAAACATCAACAAAAGTTGAGCGAGTTCATGCGTTTTGTATACCTTGTATGAAACATGGTGTGTATCTTGTATAAATAAAGTATTCTTGTGAAATAACGTATTCTTGTAAAATAAAGTATTCTTGTGATACAAATCTTGTACCAATAAAGTATTCTTGTAAAATAAAGTATTCTTGTGTAAATAAAGTATTCTTGTGGTATGAACCAAATAAAGTATTCTTGTGTACGAACCTCGTATAAATAAAGTATTCTTGTGGTATGAACCAAATAAAGTATTCTTGTGAAATAACGTATTCTTGTAAATCTCTGAGAGACTCCTTTGTAAACGGTATGAAATGCGTATATGAACATGAATGTGTTACAAGGACTTTAAGGCATGTGAGGACATGGGGAGTACTTGTTATGACTCCTTGAGGACATGGGGAGTACTTGTTATGACTCCTTGAGGACATGGGAAGCACTCGTAATGGCTTATACCCTTGTCGATTTTCCTTGACTGTGTCGATTAACCTCGACTGTGTCAATTTCCCTTGACTGTGTCGATTTCCCTCGATTGTGTCAATTAACCTCGACTGTGTCGATTAACCTCGACTGGGACTCCGAAGCACTGCTAGGTACTAGTTGTGACCATGAGTGGGGTTCGGCCATACCTGTTAGATGTAACCCTCGTCCCTAATTATGTATTAATGGCATTTCTGTATCTAGTCTATGCTCACATGATCTAGTATTTCATAGGCATTTCTTAAAACGCATCAGACTTGGTACTCGTTCTCACCAAGAGTGCTTCTTGTTTTTGTATCATACCATTTGTAAACATTGTAACATTTGTAACATGAATTTCACCCCCGCGAGTTATAAAACCAAAAACAGTTAAAGAAAAGGGGGAGCATGAACTCACAACTTTGCGTTCCTTGCGTCGTAAACTTCACCGGGTTTGCTTATCTAGCGTCGTGACCTAAATGTGTTTATTAACGTTAGTCACTAGACTTGTATCGCACAAGTACAAGTCACTATCTTTGGTATATGAGTTCTTGCGTTAAAAATAATTTATATTTTTAACTATGTGTCTTACTTATATAATTTTCTCAAAAATAAATATATGTATCTTGTATTTTTCACCCGAATTATGTATTTTGTCTAAAAGTTCATTTCATGTTCATAACTTGTCCAAGTTATTTATTCTATCAAGTAATATATTTTCATAAATATATTTTCTTGTATTTGTCTAAGTATGTTGTATGTGCATTTTTGTATTTCTACTCCTTGGTAGTACTTAGTGTATTTTCAAGTCCTAATACACTATCACGTACAATACATACTACATACTCTTAGCACAAAGTTTGGAGATCAATAAATATATATTTTTCTCAAATATATACATACTTAATATCAACTTTAATCTTGAAGAAATCATCGTTTCTTAACACAAAATCTAGGGAAACCTTGGTAAATGTTTTTAGATACATTTTTAGGGAATAAGTTTCTCAAAACTTATATTTTTCTAAGTGTCAAAATTTTATAGAAATTTTGACAGAGTTTCCCCTAAAAATGGAAGTTTCCCATGTTTTCAAAACATGTGTTTATTTTCTTTTAAAATCATCTCATCAATCAATAACTTAATCAAGACTTACCACAAGCCAGAAATCATGTAAATCACACTATATCATGAACTTGAAGTTTTTGTGAAAACTTGTAGTAACTCACCATGTTATTTAGTAGGTTTAGTTATCCTTAAAAACATGGTTGTTTGTTTGTAAATCTCATTCTTGAAGGATTTAGTCATTTACAACTTGTAGGATGATTTTTCTAAAAATATTCCTTTTGTATTTCTCTTGTTTCGTAAGTGTTCATACACTTGTTTTTCTAATAAAAGTAGTGTAGTTTTATGTAAAAACCAAGATCTTCTAAAAATCACATTTTAAACTTGGTTCTTTTAGAAAACCACTCATGAATCTTAGATTCACAAGATCACTAGCTTGCTTTGTTTAATATTTTTCCAAGAGATCATTCATTCATCAAGTTCATGTCTTGACAAGAGGATGATCATCTTATGCTAGCACATAATCATCCCCTAACTTGCTAGATCATATGTTTAATCACAATCTAGCAAGCTTCATGTAATGATCAACATCAATATTTCTAGTAATCAACAAGCAAACATTATACATCTACTACACAACATCATTTCATCAAGATATCATCATATTTCATCTTATGTTTCAAGATTCATGTGTATGTCTTTTAGTGTTCTAGTTATTTCATCATAATATGTCTTTTAACCAACTAAAATGGAAGTAAACAAGAGTGTTCAAGAATCTTACAACTAGCTTAAAGCTAGGGAAGAACAAGGTTGAAAATGTGGTGGATAAAAGCACACTAGAGAGGTCCTTCAAGATCCGTGAACTCCAAGCTTCGTGAATCACCTTCTAGCACCTTGTAATGCACTTGGAATGCAAGAACTTGAAACGAAAATGGGGAGTGTGTGTGGGGCGTTTTCGGCCGAGAACAAGGGGGCAAGGGGAGGAGTGTTGTGGTGTGGTGAAGGTGAAGTGAGGTTGGTTACTTATGACCAAGTTCATGGATTGTCCATCATGTAATGTATCCCCTAAGTACACTTCATATCTTACACTAAATCCAAGCAAGATCCCAAGATATCTACCAAATCTTTTAAATTAGGCACATGGCCGATTTTGTGAAGATATGGGGAGGGGTCTAAGTGTAACCTTTAGTTATAAGTTATCTTCTAGTACTTGCAAGATCCAAATCAAATCTTCATAAGATCTCCTAATATCCAAATGAATCCAAGAAAGATTATAAAGTATCTTGGTAAAATCTTGAAGGATTTAACAAGATTTTTGGTGGGGTAACACTCCATGTGACCGTCCACATGATGTAGGGGGGTTAAGTGTAAGTTCCATTCCCTATTTATATACATAAGCAACCTTTCAAGTATAAAGTGTAGGGATTTAGTGTGTTATTGTGTTATAAGAGGTGTTATGGTGTTCGGGGACCATAACTAGCTCAGAAATAAATAAACAATGCTTCTAGTAATATTTTGATGTTTCGGGAAATGTCCGGTTATTCGGTTAGATACCGATTCGTTAAAGTGCTAAATTGCACCGTTTAGTGTCTTTTAAGTATTCTTTTGTGACACTTTCAATTCCCAACACTTAGGGAAGTATTCTGGACCATTTAGTCATGTTTTTTGCATGGAAATATCTTGTTATATTGCTGAATTTTGCTGAATTATATAAAATTCAGCTTCTAAAGTGTATTTCGGGTGCTTTTTAGTGCGTATTTTAGCTTCCGGAAAGTCTATATATAAACCCTTGTATGTACTCTTGGGTTTTAATGTATTCTTGTCGTTGGACCTACACCTAGGCTCCAATTCTATTGTCTAACTGCTTTCTGCAGAATTGTTGACACAATGTGTCTTACCGGTGAGTTTACTAGTATTTCTGACGCAAAGTTGTTCATTAATGCATAAAGTAATTCTTGTAGTATAAAACGTGCATGAATTTACTTGTATAGTTATCAGAAATTTATTTGTCTGGTAAACTAGATCATACATAGTCATTAAAGCATAGATTACTGTTTATTTAGTGTACGGAATGTACGGAAAAATGACGGTTGTCACAGATTGTATGTTAGATATAGTAGTTATGTTATTTGTGTAACTAATGGGAAATACTATCGCATCGCTCGCTCAAATCACATCGCAACTCTCAACACGCGAATCGAAACAACAAACCACATCGCGCCGAACACTAGGATCGAGTGGCCATCCGATCGAGTTGCCACCCGATCGGGCTGCCACCCGATCGAGTTGCCACCCGATCGACTAGCCACTTTCACCCACTTTCCTTTTTGGGAAACCCTATAAATACCCACCTGTCACATCATTTGTGATGTGACAGCTCCCTTGTTCGACCAGCCGACCTCAAGCCCTCATTTCTCTCGATTTCTCTCGATTCTTGTAAGTTTTCAACCTAAATCTTGTACTTCTATGATCTACACACACTTCTTCATCATTTTTACCTTTGAATCTCAACTTTTAACCGTGAAATCACCGGATTTGAGGTGTTCTAGGATGATGTCATCATGGAGTTCTTATGAACTTTAATGTTTGGCTTCATTCCACCAAGAACAACTAGGATCTGAAGGATTTCCACATGAATAAACAATATTTTCGCATAAATCTACACAAATTCATGGTTAAAAGGATTGAGAGAAGGTTTTCCAACTTTCTTTCATCTCTTTTACACTCAATGCACTCAAAACGGATATAATCGAAGCTCGTTCTGATCTCCTACTCGTTCTTAGTGATGGGTTAGTTCAAGATCTGAATTCTATCCAAGAGATAATCGATTTCGGGTTTGAATATGAACAACCGTCTCGAACTGTGAACCGGCCGGACTAGGATGGTTCCTGTTCGATCGGGTCACTTGAGTCAAGATGGGGTTCCTGTTGTTTAAACAAGTTATCATAACGTCTCGTTCAACATTGCAAAATCCACAACGAAACAAAGTGTCAAGATGATCTGGACGTTGGGACGGATTGTCGTCCGATCGGATTGCCATCCGATCGACCGGCCATCTGATCAGGTTGCATTTGGTTCCACCCTTAAACTTTTTATTCAAAATTCCAAGGTTCTGAACGCCGAACGGTTTGCCGTCCGATCGGGTTGCCCTCCGATCGAACGACCACCCGATTGAGTGACGTCTGGGACTTGGGTACTTGAATCAATTTTCAAAGATCATCAGTAACTAACGGATTGCCATCCGATCGAATAGCCATCCGATCGAGTGACCGTCCTGCTGTGAACTTGTTCTCAAACTAAGAAGCCTCGCCAATCGGATCGCCGTCCGATCGAACGACCGTTCGATCGACCGACCTGAAGGGTAGAGATACTTCTCTATTTTTAAAATGCTACAACGAAAACTTCAAAGTACAAACCATCATACACAAACACATCCTCACCAAACGAGGTGTCAATCCAATCGAATGGCCATCCGATCGGATGACCATCTGAACGGATTGCCACCCGATCGACTGGTCATCCGATCAGATTGCCATCCGATCGGATTACCATCCGATACTTGGTACACTTGCATCGTTTTACGCATCACTCATCGTTTATGCTACTGTTAACTGTTCAGGCTAATTCCTTAAGTGATCCCTTTAATCCAAGACAATGTTTATTAAATTAAATGCTATCTGTGAGTATACTCGATCCCTTTTTGCTTTATGCACTTTTGGGTGTTACATACGTTACTTATTCTAAATCACATCGAACACACAACGCAAACACTATTTATACACTAACCTCTAGTGCATGTTATACGTGACTCGATGAATGCCTGTTTGTTATGATAACACATTGATTGTTGTCTACATGCCTTAGCAACGATAGTACTATTGTTTGGACTCAGCACCTGTTCACTCAGGGGTTGTTAAGGATAATTACTTCACGTGTTCACAGTGGTGAACAAGTGTTGCGCACTCGCTACTCGCGGTCAACTCGCAGTCATTGGTATTGATAGGATCTTTGTCGATAACTTACATGCTTCACATTATACGTTGTACATGTTGGTTATGCGTAAACGATTTTGAACACTATGCTATTATCAAACTTGTATTCTCACCTTTACACTATGTGTATTGACTTATATTTTAACGTATGTGATAGGTGCTTAAGATGCTAGGGATTGTTGTGCTTTGATGAATCAAGCTAGGGGTCTAGTTATGTCACGCTTAAATCTGAGTCGTCGGAGCAGTATTTGTTTATGAGACAATTATTTGTAATAACTGTTTTTATTTGGATAAGTTGTGGTATGGGACATGACATTTTAATTATCTGGTAATGAATAGTTGTTATGGATACTCATGGACAATCTGTTTCGCTCAGTGCCATGCCCCGATGTTTCCGCCATCGGTTGGGGTGTGACAGATTGGTATCAGAGCCATAACTATAGGGAATTAGGCAAGACTCGACCTAGTCCGGATCGATGTCTTAGAAACGACCTAGTCTATAATCTAAGTACCAACAGGCCGACTTGTGCATGCCCTGTAGGGGTTTGTACGAGCTTGCTCGCTATTTCTCGCTCGAATTCGCTGTACACTACACACATGCGCGAACATCGCATACTACAGTTCTGCGCAAGATCAGCCTTTCCTAAGGCTGATTACACACATAAACGAATGATCTGGTTAAGATTAGGTGTGAAAACCGCAAACTCTCGACCAGATTATTCGTTCAAATTGCTATCTTTACTATAAAACAAGAGAATTTGCGTTGGATCAGGAGTGAAATCCATACTTTGACGCAATTCTCTTTACGAACAGGAATGTAGTCGCTAAGTTAGAGGTGAAACCCGAACCTTGATGACACCTTCCGCTCTATATTTTTGGTTTTACAAAACTCTCACCAAGGTCTCGACGGACTCCAACGACTTGAAGTCACACTGCAGCTAAAAGGATGCGTGTCGATCGCTCGAATTAAAGCGAGAGCTTAGTCCCGAAGGCCAAGGTGTGCATTTAAAGTCCTTGGGAATATTCAAATCACTTTGGATAGTCGACGTCTATGGCACCCAAGACAATCTATCCTCGAATTTTATGTGTTTCGATTCTGGAATTGTCACAGTTAACTCTGTGATTTATCGATTTTATGTGAAATTTATGTGATTTATATGGCAATTTGTTAGCGTTTTGAGATAAACAGTACAATGGTATTGATGGTTTTGATTCCACGTTTCTCGCTCTGCCAAAACACACACAATTTGCACCACATTAACAAATCGCTGGTCATTAGTCACAATCGCTGCTCGATACTCGCAATCGCTATGTTTAGTCGCTATACGCGCTGTGAAAGATAGGGAATACGTGCAACATATAGCTAGGTTTCTGTATTCTGACTGCCTTAAATGCTTCTGTGCCTTTCGTGCCTATGTGTTTCTGTGCCTTACGTAATTATGTGCTTATGTGTTTATGTGCTTATATGAGTGATTATGTTCCTGAGCTTTATGGTGAATCGCTAGACTATACTAGGAATAATGGAAAAGTGTTTTGAGTCCTATGGCGCTGTCTGATGCAGACAATGTCGTCATCTGGATCTCGCGCTACCCAAGCCGCACGTCGAAAACAGGCAGATAAACGCCTCGCCTCTATGTTGCTAAACAGATGGCGAAGGTTATTCCTCAGATTGTCAGTGAACTTCATGAGAATGCAAGCAAATCTTCTGAAGAGTCCAGGACCGATACTCCTAAAGCTGCTTTTAGCTTTAAACAGTTCAAAGCCTGCAGACCGAAAGAGTTTACTGGTGAAGATGGTCCTATGGCCATGTTCCAATGGTTTGATTCTATCGAAGTCGCCCTGCGTTAGAGTGGCTGTCCTGACAATCTCCGCACTCTCAACGCAACTTGTGTCTTCCAGTCCCGTGCTTTAGACTGGTGGACAGCCGAGAGAAACAAACGCAAAAATGATGCAGCTTACGGGCTATCAAGGGACGAGTTGAAGGACGCGCTGATGGAAGAGTTATGCCCTCCCCATGAGCGCCAAAAGCTGGAGGATGAATTCTGGCACATTAAGCAGAAAGAAGGTGACAACGCTGGTTTGACTGCGCGCTTCAAGCATTTAAGTAGAATCTGTCTGGATCAAGTCAAGACGCCCGAAATCGCCATCAAGAAGTATATCCGTGCTCTTCCGGATTGCGTGGATGATTTCGTCCAAGCAGCAAAGACGACGACGATTGAAGAAACCTACTTGCTCGATACTGAGATCAACGACAAGCGAGTCAAGTCTGGTGTCTGAGATAAAGCTCCCAAGAATCTGCATCATGCTACTATTGCTTCAACCGCAGAAACCGTCGCCGCTCCTCAGTCATCCAAGCTCTCGAGACGCAAGAGATAGAACAACAGCAGTTCCAGCAACAAGAATTGTGCTGTGACCAATGCTGCCCCACTTCAAGCTGTTCCGTCTCCTCAGCAACATCAACACCGCCAAGTAGCGGCCCCGGTTACCAACGCACCGCCGACAAAGCGTGCGTATACTGGTCCTCACCCGGTTTGCCCTACTTGTACTTATCACCACCTAGTGGGAATCGCTTGCAGATACTGTGCCCATTGCAACATGTATGGCCATTTCACCGCCAACTGCCATACAGGTCCACGTCAGAACCTTGCTCCAACCGAAGGTCAAGCTCCTGCTCAACAAGCTCTACTTATTACTCCTCAAGGCCATCAAGCGGCTCATGCACCCGCGGTCAATGCTAGAGCTTGCTATGCGTGTGGTGATCCCAACCATTTGGCTAACATGTTCCCGAACCAAGTGGTCAAGCAAGAGCCACAACAGCAGCAGCCCCAGCAGCAGCCTCAGCAACAGCAGCAACAACCAACAGCACGCGGACGTACTTTCAACATCAATGTCCGTCAAGCTCAAGCCGATAACAACGTGGTGAATGGTACGTTCCTTGTGAATGGTATATATGCTTCGTGTTTATTTGATACTGGAGAAGATAATTGTTTTGTATCGTTGGAATTCGAAAAGCTCCTCAATCATAAGCACGCTCATCTCCCCTCGACGTTCGATGTTGAAGTTGCCACCGGAAGAACCGTCGCTATCAATTATGTTCTTCGTGATTGTACCCTCGAACTCAACAATCACATCTTCCCTATCGACCTCATTCCGATGCAGTTCGGTAGTTTTGACGTCATAGTAGGCATGGACTTTCTACGTGAAAACCATGCTAAAGTTGTATGCTTCGATAAAATGATTCGATTCTCGCTCGCTAATGGTGATCAATTATGTGTGTACGGTGAAGTCGCGTCGAAGAAACTCCAACTCATGTAGTGTGTTTAGGCTGGCAAGTATCTCCGCAAGGAATACCAAGCTTTCTTGGCAAACATTGTAGTAGCGGAGAAAAAGGAAGTTAAGGAAGTGGATCAAGTCCGCGTTGTTCGTGAATTTCCTAATGTTTTTCCCAATGATCTCCCCGGGTTACCGCCCGCTCATGATATCGATTTCCGAATCGACCTCATTCCTTGAGCCAACCCTGTTGCTAAAGCGCCGTATCGTCTGGCTCCTTCTAAAATGCGAGAACTCTCGAGTCAGCTCTAGGAACTTCTTGATAAAGGCTTTATTCGCCCTAGCACCTCTCCATGGGGCGCGTGTGTCCTTTTCGTCAAAAAGAAGGATGGTTTGTTCAGGATGTGTATCGATTATAGGGAGCTGAAAAAGTTGACAATCAAGAATCGCTATCCCTTGCCCCAAATCAATGATTTGTTTGATCAGCTACAAGGTGCTACGTGTTTTTCTAAGATCGATCTACGTTCAGGCTATCATCAATTACACATTCAAGAGGAGGATATACCCAAAACTGCTTTTTGAACCCGCTATGGTCATTTCGAGTTCGTTGTCATGCCTTTTGGTTTTACCAACGCTCCTGCAGTCTTAATGGATCTAATGAATCGAGTGTGCAAACCCTTCCTTGATCGCTTCATAATCGTATTCATCGACGATATCCTGATCTATTCTAAATCAAAAGCCGAACACTCGCAGCATCTACGTTTGATTCTTGAGTTACTCCAAGGAAACCGTCTCTACGCCAAATTCTCCAAGTGTGAATTCTAGCTGGAGGAGGTCCAATTCTTGGGTCACATTGTCAATAGTCAAGGTATTCACGTTGACTACGAATATCGAAGCAGTTAAGAGCTGGGTTACACCCAAGAATCCGTCTGAAGTCCGTTCATTTCTAGGACTAGCAGGCTATTATCGTCGTTTTATCGAAGGTTTCTCTAAGATCGTTGTGCCGTTAACCTCTCTGACGCATAAGGATAAACCATTTGTTTGAGGAACTAAACAGGAGGACGACTTTCAAACCCTAAAGACTATGCTGTGCAATGCTCCCGTGCTCTCATTGCCCGACGGAAATGAAAACTTCGTAGTCTACTGGGATGCCGCGAATCTTGGCCTTGGTTGTGTTCTTATGCAACGGGACAAGGTTATCGCGTACGCTTCTCGACAGCTCAAGATCCACGAGAAGAACTACACCACACATGACCTCGAGCATGGCATAGTTGTTTTTGCGTTAAAGATTTGGCGACACTACTTTTATGGTACCAAGTGTTCGATCTTCACCGATCATAGGAGCCTGCAACATATCTTTGACCAGAAAGAGCTGAACATGCGTCAACGCCGGTGGGTAGAACTGCTCAACGATTACGACTGTGAGACCCGTTACCACCCAGGCACAGCAAACGTCATGGCCGATGCTCTCAGTCGACGAAGCTATTTGCTTAGCGTTCGAAACTCTCAAGCCAAATTTCATCTCGAAACTCTTATCCGTGACGCGTAGCATGCTTGTTTTACCGAGCGAACTTTGAAGAAGGAAAGGATTATAAACGATGGTGCCCAACTCGAAAATAAGTCGAATGGATTTTTCATTATTTGGATCGAATCTAAATTCCCAAGCGTACGAACTTGCGACAACTTATGATGGACGAAGCCCACAAATCTCGATATTCCATTCATCCCGGTGCTGACAAGATGTACCAGGACATACGCTACAAGTACTGGTGGCCGGGCATGAAAAAGGGTATCACAATCTATGTTTCGAAATGCCTAACCTGTTCTAAGGTCAAGGCTGAGCATCAAAGACCCTCTGGCTTACTTGTTCAACCCGAGATCCCGATGTGGAAATGGGAGAGTATAGCCATGGATTTCATAACGAAACTTCCGCGTACCCAATCTGGTCATGATAGCATATGGGTTGTGGTTGACAGTTTGACTAAGTCAGCTCACTTCCTACCGATACGAGAAGACTACAAGGTAGAAAAATTAGCCCGAATCTACACCAACGAGATCATTAGTCGACATGGGATGCCTCGCGACATCATCTCTGACCACGATGGTCGGTTTACCTCATGTTGTTGGGAAACGTTTCAATATGCTCTCGGTACTACTCTTAACCTAAGTACCGCTTTCCATCCACAAACCGACGGTCAGTGTCACACCCCAATATTTCCACGTAATACCGGTGGGCCCGATGGGGAGTATCGTGACGTAGTTGATATCATCATAGACAATTTATCACAGTTTAAATACACAGCGGAAGTCGAAAGATAAAATCATTACAAACCGAATGAAAGTAATATCAATTATTACAAAAACGGTTGTAAAGGTTCCACAGGTGGATCAAAGATAAAAAGGATCATTGTTCAACAGATTATAACATCTAAGCTTGCAAAACTCTTTATTGATGCTAGGAGTAGCCAGCCTATTCCGTTTAGTACCTGCACTTAGCCTTTTTGGAAAATACGTCAGTTTACACTGGTAATTACAATTAACTGACTCATTTTGAAAATGTTTTAAGAAAATTGATTTGAATGCACAAGGCACAAAATATCTTTTATAACTTGGGATAATTATTTATATATAAACTTGTAAAAGAATTACATGTTCGTTACACGTTCAGTAGCCCGGGCTGAATACCGGGTTAAAGATTAATTGACACACCACATAATATAATCCCGCGGCGAGTTATTCTCGAACAGGCGGTTATATCTTTTTATATACACACCAGCAGGTGTATACCTACACCCCGTGCTTAGGTTGTGGCCATTTTAATGAATGATGCCAAGGATATCCGGGACATGGTCATTAACCCCCCAAAGGCTTTAAGCAAACAAAACAGTTTAAACGGGTCATCTCAATAAATTAACCTTCATATGATTAAAAATTCAATGCCCGACCAAGCGGTATTCTATATACCGTACCCCAAGCTCGTATAAGGGAAAATAAGTTAAAAGTATTTACCTGAGCAAGTATATATCTCAATCAGTGAGTGCAAGTATCTTTTACTGGTCTCCTAATCTGGATCAAAGGTTTTAATAACCTATTAGATTTCTAACGGGTCTTAATTAAGCCTAAACTTAGACTGGTTAGTTTTAAAGGAAGATATACGGTTCAAAACGCACGATTCAGCGAATACAAGGCTTCTAAGGCGGTGCAACCTGCTGTACTCGCAGCTGTGCATGAAATCTGCCCAGATCAGGCCGTTGCGTCGCGCGACGGCAGAGGACATCTGTGGTGGCGCAGCGCCACCATCCCAGTTACCAGCCAAACAAGTTTAAAATTTGGCAGTGTTGACCCCTGGTCCTTTAAAACCTCAAATCTTTCATTTTGAGCACAATTAACCCATGAAATTTATATTTTTATGATCCATGATATATAACCAAACATCGTTAGGTCCGGTTTCATTAAACGATAACCGAAAACACAAGTTTTGCCTCGTTGACGCTTTTAACCCCTTAATTACGAAAGTTAACGTATCTTCCTCATACGATATCGAAACCTTGTGAAATTTTTATCACTTATTCTTGGGAGTATAATTAATCGTTACAAGGCTCCAGGTTCGCTAAAAGGTCACTCAGAGGTATAACTTAAACATGTTGACACTTCTAACCCTCGAGTCTTGTAAACTTTCACTTTCTTCCACAAACGGTTTCATACGCTTCATGATTCATTCGTTTAAGGGTATAAACATCGTGTAGGGTTGTTAAAAGGCATAATTATCAAATGTTGACACTTTGAATCCTTATATACATATATTTTCTTTGTTTGTCGAATTTAGTCCCTCATATTCAATTCGTTACACGTTTAAAGTCCATGACACGTGTCTTCATTATATTGGTCGTGATTTTACGAGATGTTACATCCTCACCCCCTTAAAAGAAATCTCGACCTCGAGATTTACTGAAATAAATGAGGGTACTTCTCTTTCATTGTGGACTCTACCTCCCACGTGTACTCGGGACCTCTACGGGCATCCCATTTAACTTTTACAATCGGCACATGCTTCCTTCGAAGCTACTTAATCCGTCGATCCTCGATCGACAAAGGTTTTTCTACAAACTTTAAGCTCTCATCAATATGCACATCCGTGTGTGGTATGACTAGTGATTCATCAGCTAGACATTTCTTCAGATTGCAGATGTGGAATACATTATGAATACCACTGAGCTCTGTGACACTCTGGATTTTCCCGAACAACCTTCTTGTTTCAGTATTTCGTGTACATATTATTAAATGAAAGTTTGTGATTTATCTGGATGTGCTATGTGTTGATAATGTGTACGTATGATGTATAGTTATGTATATATATGTATAAGTGAGCCGAGACCATGATCCCTACTCGAGACCCCTCGGTCTCGAGTAAACAGTGACAGATGGGCCGGATGGGCCGCAACCTCCCTTAGCCCACTCGGAAACCCACTTAGGGTGCACCACCCTCTAAATATAAACCTAAAACTCTTACACACTCTCCTTTACACTCTCTCTTACTTCATCCTCACTCCCTCTCTCTCTAGAAAACCTTAAACCCTAACAATCAAGCATCACCCCTCCCCTCCTTCCTCTCGGATCAATCGGCAGCGACAAGGAGACTCCGCCAAGCTCATCATCATCACTCGGACACTCCATTTTCTCATCTTCTTTCTTGTCTCGGTGCCTTTTCACAACCGGTTAGTGTTTTAAGTGCTTTACTAGATGTTTAGGATGGTGTCATTAAAGTGAATGAATAGCGTGATGGTGGTTGGTTATTTTGAATGTTCAAATGGATGAATATTGATGATATGCAAGCATTGTATTATTTGGATAAGTTAGGATAGATTGTGTGAATATTTATGTTTGGTGATTATGAGTATGTCATTCTTGTATAAATGATATGCACGACTATAGGCTGACTAGGACATTGTTATGATTGTTGCACATAAATGTTCTTAAAAAGAATGAAACATTACATGATTGTTGCTTATGAAATGCATGTTATGTATGGCTTATTGATTTTTGCTTCTAGGCCCATATAGATGAATCTGAGAATCATAGAGAATGTGTTTGTTTGAATAAATCTCGGGTGAATGTATGTTATTTGAATAATCAAGTGTGATGATAAAAACCCTAAAGATGAACTATATGAATATGATATGAACCGTTTGAATATGCAATGAATATTTGGAAATTGGGTGTGTTGATCTGTTTTGTATTAAGATTAGACAAGAAAACATGTTAGTGAAATTGTATTGGATAGTACACAATTTCATGAAATGGCAATTCTATTGGATAGTACATTTGGACAGGTTCTAGAAGGAATCGGTCATTAAGTGTGCAAGTCGAGACCTCCGGTTTCGACTCGAGACCACATAGTGACAACTAGAAACAGACTTCAGGGACTCGAGACCATCAAGGTCTCGACTCGAGATCTCATGGTCTGGACTCGAGACCTCTGAGGTTGCGACTCATACCTGCACTACTCGGGACCAGAAGTCCCTGACTCGAGACCTCCTGGTTGCGACTCGAGACTGCCTGCTCTCGAGTCGAGACCACCTGGTCTCGACTGGGCTGTTTGTTTTCGTTATTGGGCCACAATGTGAATTGTTTGGGCTGCCTGTTTAACTGAACCATGTGTGATCTGTAACTGTTTAACTAGTAGGACAGGCCCAATGACGTGATATGTATGCTATGTGTTAGTTATGTGTAAAACCTACGTGACTTATCAGTATTCGAACCTGACCTATACTGGTAACCATGTTAGGACGTGGTGACCAACGTATTTGACCAAGTAACTAATCTGCCGAGCAACCCAAGGTGAGTTCACAACTAATAAAGCATGCGTTCCCGGTGGTTTGGGAAACGGAAACTTAAACAACGCTATCCCCTCGTAAGGGATACAAACCTACTCTCTTCCCCTTAAATGGGACTCTTAGTTAATTACTGTTTATACGGAATGCAACGAGCAACACTAAACGAAACTCTATCACTCAAGTCCCTACCATTTAATACCGATTAGTCGCCGGGGCCTGGCGAACGGGTTATTAGTTGATAGCGCTATTTAGGTGTAACCAGCCACACACCGACCCTTGTTACTGGGAACGGGAGTGAACTAATGTACTCTGGCAAACCGTCAATGATGATAGAACATTGACAAACGGGGCACTGCGGAAACGTACGGTTAAGTAAGTATTCGGTATTGTAAAACAGTTTAGTCGCTTACTTATGGGGTAGCTCCCCATGGCATGTATAAACGGATAAATTAACTGGTGAAACAAGTTTTTGGTAATTAAAAACTGGACAACTCGTGAACTCGCCAACATTTTTGTTGATACCCTACTGCATGCTTTGCAGGTACCCAGTGACTCAGGAGCTTGCAGCTTGGGAATGTGTAGTGGTCGTCTAACCCATGTGTTGGGCTTTAAATAATCTTGAACTATGAACTTTGTTTTGAAACTGTTTGGTTTATGCTTCCGCTGTTTACTTAAACTGTTATTTGAACTTAAACTTTTAAAACTTCGAACTATGATGTTTACTAACTATTGTGGTTGGTGAACATTTTTTTTACTATTGACCAATGCTCAGTATAATTGGTGGCTGGATCCTGGTCAGTCACGCCTCCAAGCGGTGGTACTCCGCATGTCGATTTTGGGGGTGTGACAGATTGGTATCAGAGCCATTGGTTATAGTGAACTCGGTTTTAAAAAGAGAGTCTTTTTGAGATAAACCAGACTATAACCCGTGACTCGTGACGACACTACACTCCAAGGGCAAGGCTCAACGTATTAGACTTCATAACTCGGACTTGTGTTACTTGCTTGTTTACTTTATGTTGATTGCTCTACTATACATACTAGTGTGCCTAATTAGATAGATACGTATCCCTCTTTTACCTCATTCTCGCTACATTACGACATCACACTCATACTGTGTTTTCTGGTTATGAAGACAATGAATGGACGCGGAAGAGGAAACATTAACATGACTCAGGCTCAGTTCACTAACTTGCTCAACACGGTGGCTGCAGCTTTCGCAACTCACCCTGGAGGTAAACTCGTTACTTTAGGATTTTTAGACCCTACCCCCGCATCGTCTTTTCACCTCTAAGCCTATTCGCTTCACTTCTCACAACTGGTCAGCAAGCGCCTGCGCAACCACGTGTTTGTACTTTCAAAACCTTCATGGATTGCAAGCCCCTCCTTTTCAACGGCACTAAGGGTGTCATCGGCCTTCTACACTGGATTGAAAAGGCCGAAGCCGTCTTTGCTGTCTGCGAGTGTCCCCCTGCTAACTGGGTAAAGTTTGTGACTGGTACGCTTGAAGGAAACGCGCTTTCATGGTGGAAGGCACAGATTCAGATGCTTGGTTTGGAAACTGCAAATGCTACTGCGTGGGAAGATTTCAAGGACATGATCAAGGAAGAATACTGTCACAGGGATGACATTCATAAGCTTGAAAACGAATACTTTGAGCTCAAGATGGTTGGATCGGAGATTGAGACCTACACCAAGCAGTCCAACGACTATGCTGCACTTTGCCCAAACATGTCCCGGCCTATGTATCGAAGGATCAAATTGTACATCAAAGGTTTGGCCCCAGAAATCCGAAGCCATGTGACCTCAGCCAACCTCAATACCATCCAGCCAGTGGTCCGTCTTGCTCACAAACTCACTGATCAGGCTGTGGAGGAGGGCAAGTTGCCCAAAAGGATTAATGCTACTGTTGGAACCTCTGGTGATAACAAGCGTAAATGGGAAGGAAATCAGAGCAAGGAAGCTAACCTCACTCAGACCTCGACTCAACAAAGGAAAACTGAAAAACAACAAAGGCCCTCAACAACAGGGTGGCTATCGGGGAACCCACCCTAAGTGTAACAAGTGTAATCGACACCACAATGGGGCGTGTAGCAAAGGTTAGTGCCTGCGATGCAACAAAATGGGGGCATGAAGCCAAAGACTGCCGGAGTCAGTTCCCAGCTAGGCAGAATCAGCATCAACCACAGCAACAGCAACAGCAAGGAAACAACCGTGAATGCTACAAATGTGGGGCAATAGGGCACATGCGAAAGGATTTCCCTCAACTGAATCAGAATCGCAACAACAATAATCAAGGTACTGGAAACAACAACCACAACCAGGGAGCTGGAAACAATGCAAGGGCATTCGTGATTGGGGCTGGTGAAGCTTGGAACGACCCCAACGTGGTGGCGGGTAAGTTCCTACTTAATGATCATTATGTTTCCGTATTATTTGATTCTGGAGCAGATGCTAGTTATGTATCCCTACATATTAGTAAGAAGCTTAAGACTACTCCTACGCCGTTAAGCTCTAAGCGTATCGTTGAAATAGCTAATGGTAGAAACCTCGAGGCCTCACACGTTATTCGTAACTGCAAACTAGAATTGTCTGGTTAAACCTTCCGTATCGATCTCTTCCCCATCGTTCTCGGAAGCTTCGACGTCGTCATTGGTATGGATTAGTTATCCAAGCATCGAGCTGAAATCCTCTGCCAAGAGAAAGTTGTTCGTATTCCCCGTCCTTCTGGCAAACCCCTTATCGTTCAAGGAGACAAAGGCGGAGAAGTCACAGGCATCATTTCATTCTTAAAAGCCCAGAAGTGTTTACGAAAGGGTCACACCGCTATCCTAGCACTTGTCACCGACACCCAGGAAAAGGAAAAGACGATTGAAGATTTCCCCATTGTACGCAACTATCCCGAGGTATTCCCCGAGGAATTACCTGGACTCCCTCCTCACCGTCAGGTCGAATTTCAAATCCAACTAGCTCCCGGAGCAGCACCTATAGCTCGTGCACCTTATCGACTAGCTCCCGCAGAACTAAAGGAACTTTCTACTCAACTACAAGAACTATTGGACAAAGGTTTTATCCGTCCTAGCTCGTCACCCTGGGGAGCCCCAGTGCTCTTTGTCAAAAAGAAGGATGGCACATTCCGAATGTGCATTGATTACCGCGAACTGAACAAGGTTACCATCAAGAATCGTTATCCACTTCCCTGTATCGACGATCTGTTCGCCCAGCTGCAAGGGTCAAGCTATTATTCCAAGATTGATCTGCGATCGGGCTATCACCAGCTGAGAGTCCGCGATGAGGACGTCTCTAAGACTGCTTTCAGAACCCGCTATGGTCACTACAAATTCCTTGTTATGCCTTTCGGAATGACCAACGCACCTGCGATCTTCATGGATCTCATGAACCGAGTGTGCAAACCCTACCTCGACAAGTTCGTGATTGTGTTTATTGACGACATCCTAATTTACTCGAAGAGTCAAGAGGAGCATGAACAACACCTGTGTCTTATTCTCGAACTCCTTCGCAATGAGCTGCTGTACGCCAAATTCTCGAAATGCGATTTCTAGCTTAGAGAAGTCCATTTCCTTGGGCACATAGTCAATCAGGATGGGATTCACGTCGACCCCGCTAAGATCGAATCCATTAAGAATTGTCCTATACCTAAGACTCCGACCGAAGTTCGCCAATTCTTGGGATTGGCAGGATACTATCGAAGATTTATCAAGGGATTTTCTAAGATCGCTCAACCACTTACAACCCTCACTCAGAAGGGTGTTGCTTACAAATGGAATGATGCTCAGGAATCTGCCTTTCAGGAACTAAAGAAGAACCTTTGTAGTGCTCCTATTCTTTCCTTACCTGAAGGTACCGACGACTTTGTTGTTTACTGCGACGCTTCTATTCAAGGACTTGGTTGCGTGTTGATGCAACGCGAGAAGGTTATTGCTTATGCTTCGCGACAACTCAAGATCCACGAACGGATCTACACGACACATGACTTAGAATTCGGAGTTGTGGTCTTCGCGCTCAAGATTTGGAGACATTACTAGTACGGTACCAAGTGCACGATTTACACCGATCACAAGAGTCTCCAGCACATAATGGAACAAAAGGAGTTGAATATGCGGCAACGCCGATGGGTCGAACTCCTAAATGACTACGAGTGTGTAATTAAATATCATCCAGGCAAGGCTAATGTGGTGGTAGATGCCCTCAGCAGGAAGGAAACCAAACCTAAGCGTGTACGTGCCTTACAGCTCACCATCCACTCGAACCTCCCTAAGCAAATCCGAAACGCTCAGGTTGAAGCATTGAAAGCCGAGAACATCAGGACTGAGTCCCTGCGAGGATCAAGGAAACGGCTAGAACAAAAAGAAGATGGTGCTTACTACGTAAACGGGTGTATATGGGTCCCACTTTATGGGAATTTACGCGAGCTTGTAATGGATGAAGCCCATAAGTCCCGTTACTCAGTACATCCTGGTTCAGATAAGATGTACCACGACTTAAAGACTACATACTGGTGGCCTAGCATGAAAGCCCACATAGCAACCTATGTCAGCAAATGTTTGACCTGTGCGAGAGTCAAGGCGGAGTATCAGAAACCATCGGGCCTACTCCAACAACCAGAGATCCCGCAATGGAAATGGGAGCAAATTCCCATGGATTTTGTTACTGGCCTGCCTAGGTCTCAACGCGGAAATGACACCATTTGGGTGATAGTGGATCGATTAACTAAGTCTGCACACTTTTTGGCTATTAAAGAAACAGACAAGTTCTCTACCTTAGTAGAGGTATACTTAAAGGAGGTGGTTTCGAGGCATGGAGTGCCGACCTCTATTATTTCCGATCGAGACGCGCGTTTTACTTCTGAGTTGTGGCAAGCTATGCACAAATCCTTTGGCTCACGTTTAGACATGAGCACCGCTTATCATCCACAAACGGATGGGCAATCTGAACGCACCATCCAAACCCTTGAAGACATGCTTAGGGCATGTGTGATCGATTTTGGCAAGAGTTGGGAAATGCATCTACCATTAGTGGAATTCTCCTACAATAACAGCTACCACACCAGCATTCAGGCAGCACCCTTTGAAGCATTGTACGGTCGTAAATGCCGATCGCCTCTTTGCTGGGCGGAAGTTGGCGACAGCCAAATCACAGGTCCAGAACTTGTGGTAGACACTACGGAAAGGATTGCACAGATCAGACAACGCATGGCGGCAGCTCGTGACCGTCAGAAGAGCTACGCTGATAAGGGTAGGAAACCGCTAGAGTTCCAGGTTGGTGACCGGGCTCTACTTAAATTCTCACCCTGGAAGGGTGTGGTTCGCTTTGGAAAACGGGGCAAGCTTAATCCGAGATATGTCGGACCCTTTGAAATTACCGAGAAAATTGGTAAGGTTGCTTATAGATTGAATCTGCCTGAAGAGCTGAGTGTGGTGCACAACGTCTTTCATGTGTCTAATCTGAAGAAGTGTCTGTCAGATGAAACACTCATCATTCCTTTCAAGGAACTCACTATTAACGAACATCTACACTTTACTGAGGAACCGATTGAGATCACGGATCGAGAAATCAAAACCCTCAAACGTAGCCAGATACCACTCGTGCGAGTCCGTTGGAACTCGCGCCGCCCAGAGTATACCTGGGAGAGGGAAGACCAGATGAAGCGCAAGTATCCCCAGTTGTTCCCTAATGAAACTCCCAGCACTGAAGCTACAACCGAATTTCGGGACGAAATTCCAAACTAACGGGGGGAAAATGTGACACCCCGTTGAAACGTTCTCACCAGCTTGACAGTGGCTGCCTAAACTTTCGGGACGAAAGTTCTTAAAACTTGGGGATAATGTGACACTCTGGATTTTCCCGAACAACCTTCTTGTTTCAGTATTTCGTGTACATATTATTAAATGAAAGTTTGTGATTTATCTGGATGTGCTATGTGTTGATAATGTGTACGTATGATGTATAGTTATGTATATATATGTATAAGTGAGCCGAGACCATGATCCCGACTCGAGACCCCTCGGTCTCGAGTAAACAGTGACAGATGGGCCGGATGGGCCGCAACCTCCCTTAGCCCACTCGGAAACTCACTTAGGGTGCACCACCCTCTAAATATAAACCTAAAACCCTCACACACTCTCCTTTACACTCTCTCTTACTTCATCCTCACTCCCTCTCTCTCTCTAGAAAACCTTAAACCCTAACAATCAAGCATCACCCCTCCCCTCCTTCCTCTCGGATCAATCGGCAGCGACAAGGAGACTCGGCCAAGCTCATCATTATCACTCGGACACTCCATTTTCTCATCTTCTTTCTTGTCTCGGTGCCTTTTCACAACCGGTTAGTGTTTTAAGTGCTTTACTAGATGTTTAGGATGGTGTCATTAAAGTGAATGAATAGCATGATGGTGGTTGGTTATTTTGAATGTTCAAATGGATGAATATTGATGATATGCAAGCATTGTATTATTTGGATAAGTTAGGATAGATTGTGTGAATATTTATGTTTGGTGATTATGAGTATGTCATTCTTGTATAAATGATATGCACGACTATAGGCTGACTAGGACATTGTTATGATTGTTGCACATAAATGTTCTTAAAAAGAATGAAACATTACATGATTGTTGCTTATGAAATGCATGTTATGTATGGCTTATTGATTTTTGCTTCTAGGCCCATATAGATGAATCTGAGAATCATAGAGAATGTGTTTGTTTGAATAAATCTCGGGTGAATGTATGTTATTTGAATAATCAAGTGTGATGATAAAAACCCTAAAGATGAACTATATGAATATGATATGAACCGTTTGAATATGCAATGAATATTTGGAAATTGGGTGTGTTGATCTGTTTTGTATTAAGATTAGACAAGAAAACATGTTAGTGAAATTGTATTGGATAGTACACAATTTCATGAAATGGCAATTCTATTGGATAGTACATTTGGACAGGTTCTAGAAGGAATCGGTCATTAAGTGTGCAAGTCGAGACCTCCGGTTTCGACTCGAGACCACATAGTGACAACTCAAAACAGACTTCAGGGACTCGAGACCATCAAGGTCTCGACTCGAGATCTCATGGTCTGGACTCGAGACCTCTGAGGTTGCGACTCATACCTGCACTACTTGGGACCAGAAGTCCCTGACTCGAGACCTCCTGGTTGCGACTCGAGACCGCCTGCTCTCGAGTCGAGACCACCTGGTCTCGACTGGGCTGTTTGTTTTCGTTATTGGGCCACAATGTGAATTGTTTGGGCTGCCTGTTTAACTGAACCATGTGTTATCTGTAACTGTTTAACTAGTAGGACAGGCCCAATGACGTGATATGTATGCTATGTGTTAGTTATGTGTAAAACCTACGTGACTTATCAGTATTCGAACCTAACCTATACTGGTAACCATGTTAGGACGTGGTGACCAACGTATTTGACCAAGTAACTAATCTGCCGAGAAACCCAAGGTGAGTTCACAACTAATAAAGCATGCGTTCCCGGTGGTTTGGGAAACAGAAACTTAAACAACGCTATCCCCTCGTAAGGGATACAAACCTACTCTCTTCCCCTTAAATGGGACTCTTAGTTAATTACTGTTTATACGGAATGCAACGAGCAACACTAAACGAAACTCTATCACTCAAGTCCCTACCATTTAATACCGATTAGTCGCCGGGGCCTGGCGAACGGGTTATTAGTTGATAGCGCTATTTAGGTGTAACCAGCCTCACACCGACCCTTGTTACTGGGAACGGGAGTGAACTAATGTACTCTGGAAAACCGTCAATGATGATAGAACATTGACAAACGGGGCACTGCGGAAACGTACGGTTAAGTAAGTATTCGGTATTGTAAAACAGTTTAGTCGCTTACTTATGGGGTAGCTCCCCATGGCATGTATAAACGGATAAATTAACTGGTGAAACAAGTTTTTGGTAATTAAAAACTGGACAACTCGTGAACTCGCCAACATTTTTGTTGATACCCCTACTGCATGCTTTGCAGGTACCCAGTGACTCAGGAGCTTGCAGCTTGGGAATGTGTAGTGGTCGTCTAACCCATGTGTTGGGCTTTAAATAATCTTGAACTATGAACTTTGTTTTGAAACTGTTTGGTTTATGCTTCCGCTTTTTACTTAAACAGTTATTTGAACTTAAACTTTTAAAACTTCGAACTATGATGTTTACAAACTATTGTGGTTGGTGAACATTTTTTTTACTATTGACCAATGCTCAGTATAATTGGTGGCTGGATCCTGGTCAGTCACGCCTCCAAGCGGTGGTACTCCGCATGTGGATTTTGGGGGTGTGACAAGCTCTTTAGGCAGGTTTAACTTGTAAGCCACTGTTCCGACACATTCGATGATCTCAAATGGTCCTATATATCTTGGGCTTAACTTTCCTTTCTTACCAAATCGCATTACCCCCTTCCAGGGTGATACTTTTAGTAACACTTTGTCACCAACCTCAAACTTTAGAGGTTTACGCCTTTTATCTGCGTATCTTTTCTGCCTATCTCTGGCAGCTTTGAGATGATCTCTTATCTGCACAATTTTGTCTGTCGTCTCCAGGACTATATCAGGTCCTGTGAGTTGGACATCTCCAACTTCTGCCCAACAAACGGGCGTCCTGCACTTTCTCCCATATAACGCTTCAAAAGGTGCAGCTTGTATACTGGAATGATAGCTATTAGTGTATGAGAATTCTATCAATGGAAGATGATCATCCCAACTTCCTCCTAAGTCAATAACACAAGCTCGTAGCATATCTTCGAGTGTTTGAATAGTACGCTCACTTTGACCATCCGTCTGAGGATGGTATGCTGTGCTGAAGTTCAATCGAGTGCCTAGGGATTGCTGAAAGCTTTTCCAGAAATGCGATGTATACCTTGTATCCCTATCAGAGATGATAGACACTGGCACTCCGTGGAGAGATACAATCTCGTCCACGTACAGCTGAGCTAATTTATCTGAGCTATGTGTTTCCTCAATAGGTAAGAAGTGGGCTGACTTAGTCAGTCTATCCACTATAACCCAAATAGTATCATTTCCTCGCTTTGTCTTTGGTAACTTTGTGATGAAATCCATAGTTACCATTTCCCACTTCCAGGTGGGAAGTTCAGGCTGTTGTAGCAAACCTGACGGCTTCTGGTGTTCAGCTTTGACTTGAGCACACGTCAGACATTTGGCCACATAAGTGGCTATAGACTTCTTCAAGCCTATCCACCAATCATTTGCCTTTAAGTCCTGGTACATCTTATCAGCACCAGGATGAACAGAATACTTGGAACTGTGGGCTTCCTGAAGGATCACTTCCCAAAGTCCTCCAAAGATTAGAACCCATATTCGTCCATTCAATCGTAGGATTCCATCCTTGCCATATGATAACTGTTCTGCATTGACTCCCATTTTTTCATTTGGATAGTTAGCTTCCAGCACAACTTCCTTCTGTGCGGCTAACAACCTTTCATTCAAACCGTTCTTCAATTCAATGCTCTTGGCATTGATTCTTATGGGCTTAACCCTTTCTTTCGTACTCAAGGCATCAGCGACTACATTCTCCTTGCCTGGATGGTATCGGATCTCACAATCATAGTCATTTAAAGTCTCCATCCATCGACGCTGTCTCATGTTTAAGTCCTTCTGATTAAACATGTGTTGAAGGCTCTTGTGATCGAAATAGATCACACACTTGGTACCATACGAATAATGCCTCCATAATTTTAGTGCAAACATAACGGCACCCAACTCCAAATCGTGGGTGGTGTAATTCTTTTCGTGCACCTTTAATTGTCGGGAAGCATAGGTAATGACCTTGCCTTTCTGCATGAGCACACATCCCATACCAGTGTGTGACGCGTCGTAGTATACTACAAATTCCTCTATTCCATCAAGCAATGTCAACACAGGTGCATTGCTCAACTTCTGCTTAAGAATGTCAAAGTATTCCTGCTGCTTAGGATCCCAGTCAAACTTGATATTCTTGCGGGTTAGTGAAGTTAGGGGTGCTGCAATTCTTGAGAAGTTTTCAATAAAACGCCTATAATAGCCTGCTAAACCCAAGAAACTACGAATCTATGTGGGTGTCTTCGGCTCTTGCCAAATCATGATGGCTTCAATCTTAGCGGGATCCACCTGGATACCATGCTCACTTACAACATGTCCAAGAAATTGGACTTCACGAAGCCAAAACTCACATTCGAAAACTTGGCGTAGAGCATTTCATGTTGAAAGAGTTTAAGAATACAACAAAGGTGTTTTTCATGGTCAGTCTGGTTCTTCGAATAAATAAGAATGTCATCAATGAAGACGATGATGAATTTGTCCAAGTACGGCTTGCAGACGCGATTCATGAGATCCATGAACGCTGCTGGTGCATTAGTGAGCCCAAAAGGCATCACTAGGAACTCGTAGTAACCATAACGAGTCCTAAATGCGGTCTTGTGCACATCTTCATCTCTAACCTTCAGCTGATGATACCCTGATCTTAAGTCGATCTTAGAGAAATAACTTGCCCCTTGCAATTGATCGAACAGATCGTCGATCCTGGGCAATGGATATCTATTCTTGATAGTGACCTTGTTTAGTTCGCGATAATCGATGCATAGACGCATCGATCCATCCTTTTTCTTTACAAACAGGATTGGTGCTCCCCAAGGAGATGAACTCGGTCTAATAAATCCCTTTGCCAACAAATCATCCAGTTGAGTTCTCAATTCTTTCATCTCTGTTGGTGCTAACTTGTAAGGTGCTCTTGCAACAGGCTCTGCTCCAGGAATAATGTCGATTCTGAACTCTACTTGCCTATCTGGTGGCAAACCAGGTAGTTCTTCGGGGAATACTTTGGGATATTCATAAATGACATGGATGTCTTCAACCTTGGGCTTTGGTTCATCCATAGTCACCTGTGCCATGTAAATAATACAACCCTTCTTCAAACACCTTGACGCCTTAAGCATAGACACTTGCTTAGGCAGCCCATACTGAGTATCTCCCTGTATGGTAAGTGGCTCGCCATACGGAGTCTTGATCACCACTTGTTTCTTGTCACAAACAATCTGGGCTTGGTTATGAGATAACCAATCCATGCCTATTACTATGTCGAAACCAGCTAATTTCAAAGGAAGCATGGATAACGGAAAAGAGTGGTTCCTAATGGATATGTAACATCCATCTAACACGGTTGAAGCAGTTTCTATGGTACCATCGGCCAACTCTACCTCATATTTTATGCTTAGGGTTCTAACAGGCAGATTTAATAACTTACAAAACTTATCATCAACAAATGACTTATCTGCACCCGAATCAAATAATACTCTTGCATAAACATCATTGATGAGAAAGGTACCTGTTATCATGTTATCATCCTGAACGGCTTCCCGTGCATTCATTTGAAAGACCCTAGCATTGGTCTTTTTGCCTTCCTCAGCTTTCTTAGCATACTTTGGGCAATTAGACTTGATATGCCCCTTCTCGTTACAGTTATAGCACGTTGCATCCTTAATCTTCTTACACTCCAACGTCTTATACTCACTAGACTTACAAATCCCATAAGCTCTTGGCTGTGATTGAGACTTGGACTCATATCTGCACCTTCCCAAATGATGCTTCTTATAGATTTTACACTTGGGCTTCTCACCCAACTGTTGGTCATCTTTCTTGAACCCTGAACTCTTCTTGTGATCAGAGTTCCCTTTGTGCTTCTTGTCAGAACGGTGTGAGTTATCATCCTCACGTTTTCTCTTCTCAGCATCAGAATTCCTAAGCGATCTCTGCCTGACCGCATCAAGGGTAAGAGATAGTGACAGATCAGCTACAGACCTAAAGGTAGTAGGTCAGGATGCCTTCACACTGGCTTTGATCTCCGGGGCTAAACCCCCAATGAAACGGGCTATCCGTTTTGGTTCCAGTGTCACTAAATATGGAACCAACCGAGACATGGCATTAAAACTTGTTAGATATGCCTGACAGTCCAAATTCTTCATCACCAATGTCAGGAAATCAGTCTCGATCTTCTCAACCTCATGTTGAGGACAAAAATTTTCCTTGATCAAAGTCACAAACTGATCCTAAGACAGATTGTACAATGGGATCTTTCCAGTAGCTTGGATTAGAGACCTCCACCAAGCTAGAGCTTCACCTTTAAATGACGGAGACACATACTTCACAACATCTCTATAAGCACAACCACTGATGTCTACCACAGTATCCATTTCGTCTAGCCACGTCATGCAGTCAATGGCTCCTTTTTCCCCAGTGAAATCCTTGGGCTTGCAGGAGACAAAATACTTATAGGAGCAGGTATTTGTACGTGGCTCTTGATCAAATACAATCTTCTTAGACGGGACACTATGTTGATTTGAAGAGTGTCGGTCGTCATCCATTTTTGACTCATGAGTTTTAGAGGGTGGCTTACTATGAGCCACAGAGTGAGTCTTAGGGTGTGATTTAGAATGAGGTTCGGATAGGGTCTTACTCCTAGTACCGTTTGATTCATTGTCTCGTCTATCAAGGGCTCGAGAACCGGCATTGTCTATCAATGCCTGCAGTTCTGCACCAGCTATGTTGATTCTGGTGTTATCATGATTTTCCAGAGGGTGACTGTTGACTTCTTCAGATTCTGCCATGTAGCTTGATTGCTACATAAAATGATGACAATGATTTATTTAGAGGTTTATAACATAATTGTCCCCTCGATAATTTATTAACCATGGTATTAATAAACCTTATTGGTTAATTTGTTAAGCATATATATTCAGGATATTCATTATAATTACCCTTAATTTAATTAAAATATAATTACGGCACAAAAGGCCAAGTCACAAGGACAATTTAAATTATAAGCCAAGATCTTATAGGATCGAGGCATTAAGGCTTGAATCATAGTTCATTACCTTTTCTTGACAGGGAGTCGTAGACTACAACTGTCTTTAGTCTCAAAGGACATTAATTATGGCCCATAGGCACTTTCATCACTAATGGATGATTATATAAATTAGGGACAGAAATTGGAAGAATCCAATATAAGGATGACTTATGCGATTTTATCGAATCACATTTGTCAGGAGTGCTAACATGTTTTCAGATGTTAACAAGAATTTGAATCTTTTAAATAGGTTTTACCATCTTGGCCATGTCTGAAACGACATATAGGCTAGGTTATACCTTTAAGATTCTTTTTAATATTTAACGCAGAGCAATCATAAATTGAGATGTTTTAGGACATATTATATATGTTAAAATCTCTAAAAGAAACTTCTCATAAAAGTCTTAAAATTACAACAATGCCCTAAACGGGTCTTTAAAGAAATAGCATTGTCCACGCAGGGACTACAAGATAAATATGTCCTTATAAGGACTATTAGGGAAAAGAAATACAACAAGAGAGTTTCTTCTTCATCTTAGTCTTGAAAGTCTCCTCCTTGGTTTACATTATGCGGTATGGTTACTAAAGGTTTTGGCGGGTAGTCGAAATCCTCCACGCTAGGGACCTTAACAGAAGTGGAATCCAAGGATTTTATGGTTAGCAAATAATATGGATCATGGATAGGGTCAGGACAGGTATAATCCAAGTTTAGGATTCCAAGATTTGGAGGTAAGAAATATGGATCATTTGGGTCCATAGGTATCATTTTCGGAGTGGGAGCCTCAGGGACTGCTAGTATGGGCTCCTCTGACGTCGGCTTCTCAATTGAAGTTTCAAAAGTTTCAGGTAAGGAGGTTGGAACATGGTTAATGGTTTCAATTGGTTTGATTTTGGGAATGGGTCCAAAAAGATCCTTCCTCCATGTTGGGCGTACGCTTATTCGAGCTATGGTACGGAGCTTACCACTCTTAAACTTCGGGTTTGAAGAACTTCCACCAATGGCAGCTTTACTCGGTGACATGTTCCTGAAATGCACAATTATCGAAAATAATATATACTTATTAAGGATGAGATTATTCCTAGTTCAAGTCTAGACTCGGAAGTCGAGGAATGTGCAACTGTGTCATTGAGATTAAACACAAAAGGCTAGTGTTTAATTCACTCAATGTTGGCTCTGATACCAACCTGTTACACCCCACGTAATACCGGTGGGGAGTATCGTGACGTAGTTGATATCATCATAGACAATTTATCACAGTTTAAATACACAGCGGAAGTCGAAAGATAAAATCATTACAAACCAAATGAAAGTAATATCAATTATTACAAAAATGGTTGTAAAGGTTCCACAGGCGGATCAAAGATAAAAAGGATCATTGTTCAACAGATTATAACATCTAAGCTTGCAAGACTCTTTATTGATGCTAGGAGTAGCCAGCCTATTCCGTTTAGTACCTGCACTTAGCCGTATAATGTAAAACAATGTTGATTATCAATAAAACAATATGCTTTGGTGTTATTATGTGTGTAATTGTGTTTAATGATTTTACAATTTGATTCGATTCCGATTTCAAGCTTTAAATCACTTTCTGGAAGGTTATACGCAAACTGGTGTGTAAACGCAATCTGTTTAACGCGACGTACACTTCGGAACTGTGACGTAATCCAAACATACCCTAAATACCCTCTACATAACTTAGAAATAAGTTTCGAAGGATTCGATATGGCGAAAACATGTTTATTCGAGCTTTAGAACTATTTACGATAAAACTGCGAAACGAACGTTGGTGACCGCCCGGATAATATTTAAATCCCAAAAATATTATGTTATGATTAAAATTTTATTTTTAATCAGGTCCGTGTTGAAAAATAAATTAAAACGATTAAAAACGTTATTTTTCACGTTTAAGCGCGTACCGCGTGTTTCTGCGCGACACAGTGCTTCTACTGCAAAACGCAGACAACGCAGCCAAATCTCGGCAACTGAAATTTATTTCAGTAATATTTTGGCAGGTTTATTTTTATAGAATAATAAAAATAATTTATAACACCATAAACCGAGAATTAAACGCCAGATAAAATACCTGGTATCCAGTTAAACACCTGTTTTAGCCTATATATTATATATCTACATACAAGAATGCATGAATATGAGAGTGGGGGGTGGAGGTGGCGGCCCCATGTGCCTTCCCTTGCCACTTCTCATTCAACTTTGCCACTTGTTGATGCAAGTAATCTTTCTTAGATTTCTATATCTTTTATAATCTTGCATATCTCTTTCAATATCTTACTAAGATCACATCTTCACACAACACTCAACATCCTCACTCTCTCTCCCTCCTAAAACCGTACACCCCTCTCTCTCTCTCTCCATCTTCAAACCTTCAAACTTTGTTCTTGAAGATCAAGCCCTATTTCAAGCCAAATTCAAGTTAGGGTGAAGATCCAAAGGTGTTTCCAAGGTGCATTCAAGTGATTTCAAGCTTCCTATCATCAAAATCTCATCCCACAACCTACTTAAATCTTGAAGGTATAACATTTATTTTTAAATCATACTTTCGATTCTTGGTTGTTCTTGATGATTTGAAGTTTCTCTTGAATCTTGGGATTTTCACAAACTTGAAATCTAAAATGAAATGGGTCATGATACAAATAAAAATGGTGGTGATATGTATGTATATATAACTGTACATATATACATATGTGTATGAGTTTTGAAGTTTGAATTCTTGATAAGTACTTGTTTAAGTTGTTACATGTTCTTGAATGATAGTTAAAATGCAAGTGTTTAATGATTTGTGTATGTTATGTTAAATGACCATGTACATCAGCAAAGAAACCTGAATATATCACATATTTGATGCTTTTAAACTCATATAAAATGATGTTGCTATGATAGTATGCTTTAGGCACTTGTACATGAAGATACATGTTGATTTAAAGCTCAAGAAGTGATAAAAATGGTTGTATGACAAAAGTGTTTTTGAACAGGTTATAAACACTAAAAATAACATTATTTGGTATAACATAATGGCATGAAACTTTGACATAGGTTTGATAGCTTTGCATGTTGTACATATAGCTTAAAGAGTGGTAAAATATGAGAAATTTGCATGATTTATATGCTTTATGTAAGACCTGCACCATCATGAGTATAACCATTATTTTATTCAGTATATAACATGGGTTATGTTAAAATTTCAAGTCGTTTCGATTTGGGATGGTTCGGATAATGTTTGATGCAAAACTATGCGGTAAAACGGTTAAAAATTGCCTTTTCGGAGGATTTTTATAAAACTGTTTTAGATCAGTAACCAAACTGATATTTTTGATATAAAAATAAGTATTTTAACTTATATTAAGTTTACTTGGTGTTTGGTTAGTCATACGTGACTTCCGACGCCCGAAAATGTTACCGAACCGCTAAAATAAGTGTTTTTCGACATAACTATAATGGGTTGTTCATGGGTAAATTTTATGTGTCACAATGTGCTATGTGTTTTACAATATTTGTATGTTGACATGATAATACTTGACAATATTATGTGTATTACGCTTGAGTACATATATACAAATACACCAAAATAATCAAAAATAATCAAAAATAATAACTTTTCGAGAAATCTCAAAGTTATGTGAAAATTCTAAGTATCGGAGAAACTTAAGTATTTTGTAGGCTTTTGATTATTAAATCATTCTTATTTAATTTAGGATGAATAAAAAATTTGGGAGATTGTGTTAACATATAAAAACGCACCCAAAGGTGAGTACATAGATCCCCTCTTTTTACTGTTTTCGATTGTTTTGGGGTGATTCATATGTATCAAAACGATTTCGATATTCTAACGATGGTTTCAAAAACGATTAAGATGGTTTATACTAAACTATTAACGATTTCGATAATGTGAACGAACTCGTTGGTTGTAGGTACATAACGAATGACATTCATTAGCATTGATCAAGCCGACCAGTATTAGGTTATGGTACCATAGGATCTGACAAATCTCGTTATCAGACTGCACCCATGGTTATGTGTGGGTTAGGTGGATAACGACTGAATCTGGTGATTGTTAACTTACCCTTTGGTGGTTTGTTAATACGAGTTGAACGATGAACGAGTCACAAAGGTTTGAATGTTATTAGCGAGACGATTAAAAATAGTTTTTTCACAATTAAAACGAGAACGATTGGAACGAGAACGATATTAAACGATTGTACGATTTTGAACGATTAAACGATTATGAACGATTTAAACAAATGAATGAAGATCTCTAACGAGAACGAGTTAAACGATGTCACACAACGATGTTTACGAAACTATATAAACCATACGAGTTTTATTACGAGAACGATTTATGATTTGGTTTACATAAACAAATGTTTTGGGTTAAGATTCATGGCATCGAGGTTTATAAATAATAACCAATCTGCTTGATTTGGTTATTCATTTTACAATACAAACATTTTACAAAACAAGGTTTCAAATATCGATTAACGAAATTGTACGAGATATTTCAACGAGCCATGAATCTGACACTCACACAAAAATTATGTGCTCGCCAGCATTTCTTTGCTGACTTTGTTTTTACATATGTTTCAGGTGATGTTGCTTGATGTTGAATGCTAGGATGCATGAGTCACATAGGATCTGGATGAGACCTTAGTGATTTAATAACGATGATAAACTATGTTTGACTTGCTTGTTTAACCTTAAGACAATGTTAATGTTTAATATTTGAATAAAACTAAACTCTTTTGTATCCATGGTTTCGAAACAATAATTCTGTTACAACACTCCCCGACGTTTTCGCCATGATTTGTTGTTTTACGTGGTCGGGGTGTGACAGAAGAAGTTGGTATCAGAGCCAATGGTTATAGGGAATTAGGTTATTAGTAATATTTTGACCTAGACTATAACTTTCTAGGACCCCAACGCAAGTTGATTTGCGTTTAGATTTTAAAAACAAAATCCGAATCTGCTTCGAAAATTAATCATCCGTTCTAGGATGATTGATTACTAGGTTTTGAACCCTCTGTTGTAAGGTTTTGAACCCTTCCAGTCTGACTCATTTTTGGCTTAGTGCCTTCTGAGTTTTCAAAATCTCGTCAAAGTTTGGGTCTAAATAATGTGAACACGTGCAAACTGGAAGAGTGAATGCCTGTACCCTGAGTTTTCTGTCTAAGGCTAGAGTGTTCGTACAAATCCACATAATCGGACCAGTCACTCTTACCTGGGAACTCTTGGGGTGAGTGTTCACTTATAGGCGAGCATGTCTTCGCGATACATTAGTTTGGCCCATTTACTTTGATTAGTCACTGCGTGTCATTTGTTTGTTCGAGGTAACAAATGAATGATCGCTTCCAATGTGTTTTGTCGATGTTTTCAATGCCTCTTGTGTTTTCCAATTGTCGATCCCGCTTGTGGAGGAGCATTCAATCTGAATGCAAATGAGGCTCGAGCTGACCACCTCGTTGTCAATGGTACCTTGGTTGTTAATGGTACGTTTCTTGTTAACAATCGGCCTGCATCTATCCTTTTTGATTCTGGTGCCGATAGAAGTTTTGTTTCATTATCTTTTGAACCTTTGCTTGTGAAACCTAGAACTAAACTGAGGAAACCCTTATCTGTCGAAGTTGCTACTGGTAAACCTCTTGTTCTCGATTCTGTTATTCGTGATTGTCAGTTAAACCTTGATAACCATCTTTTTCCCATCGACCTCACACCGATGCAACTTGGGAGTTTCGATATTATCGTGGGGATGGATTGGTTAACCAAACATCATGCAGAGGTGGTTTGTTTGATAAGATTGTTTGTATTCCTCTTCCGTTTGGCGATGTTCTGGAAGTTCGTGGCGAGAAACCATCTGATGGTTTGAAGCTTATGTCGTGTACAAAGGCCCAAAGTTATTTGCGAAAAGGATATCTTGCTTTCCTGGCACATGTCACCGAGAAGAAAGGCAAGAGAAAGAGTATTCAGGATATTCCGATTGTTCAGGATTATCCAGAAGTGTTTCCCGATGAACTGCCTGGTTTGCCTCCAGTTCGTCAAGTCGAGTTTCATATTGACCTTGTACCCAATGCCAACCCGATTACGAAAGCACCTTATCGTCTTGCACCGTCGGAGATGCAAGATTTATCGAAACAGCTTCAAGAGTTGTCTGATAAAGGATTCGTCCATCCGAGCTTTTCGCCTTGGGGAGCTCCAGTCCTCTTTGTGAAAAAGAAAGATGGATCTTTTCGAATGTGTATCGATTATCGTGAGCTTAATAAGCTTACCATCAAGAATCGATATCCCCTACCTAGAATTGATGATCTCTTCGACCAGCTGCAAGGTGCTTCATGTTTTTCCAAGATCGATCTGCGATCTGGGTATCATCAACTTCGTGTACTCGAAGAAGATATTCCCAAAACTGCATTCCGTATGAGATATGGGCACTACGAGTTCACTGTCATGCCTTTTGGTTTGACAAATGCCCCAGCTATCTTCATGGACTTAATGAACAGGGTCTGTAAACCTTATTTAGACAAGTTCATCATTGTGTTCATCGATGATATTCTCATTTATTCAAAGTCTCAAGCCGATCACGAGCAACACCTTCGTTTGACATTGGAACTCCTAAAGAAGGAACAACTTGTTGCTAAATTCTCCAAGTGTGAATTCTGGCTTAAGGAAGTTCAGTTTTTGGGTCATATTGTCAACGAGCAGGGTATTCATGTGGATCCAACCAAGATTGTTGCTATTAAGGACTGGAATACGCCAACAACACCTACAGAGATTCGATCTTTTCTTGGTCTTGCTGGTTATTATCATCGATTCATTTATAATTTCTCAAAGATCGCGGTTCCACTCACTGCTTTGACTCAGAAAAATAAGTCTTTTGAGTGGGGACCTAAGCAAGAAGAAGTGTTCCAAACGCTGAAACATAAGCTCTGTGATGATCCTGTTTTATCTCTACCTTAGGGAAATGATGATTTTGTTGTCTATTGTGACGCGTCGAATCTAGGACTTGGTTGCGTTCTTATGCAACGAGGTAAAGTCATAGCTTATGCGTCTAGACAGCTGAAAATTCACGAGAAGAACTATACGACTCATGATCTTGAATTAGGAGCTGTGGTTTTCGCACTTAAAATCTGGAGACACTACCTCTATGGAACGAAGTGTGTGGTTTTCACAGACCACAAAAGTCTCCACCATATTCTCAATCAGAAGGAGCTGAACATGAGGCAACGACGTTGGGTTGAACTCTTAAACGATTATGATTGCGAGATCCGCTACCATCCTGGTAAGGCGAATGTCGTAGCCGATGCGCTTAGTCGAAAGGAACGAGTCAAGCTTCATTCTGTTCGAACTCTATCTGATATTCAATCTCGTGTCCTTCAAGCTCAATGATCTTGCGTGATCAAAGGCTTATTGAAAAATGAGCTACCACTTCAACTTGAGCCTAAACTCGAAACGAAAGACGATGGTTTACTCTATTTCAAGGATCGTTTGTGGATTCCGAAACAAGACGATCTTCGCACCTTGGTAATGGATGAATCTCACAAGTCTCGATATTCTATCCATCCTGGAGCTGATAAAATGTACAAGGATCTTTGTACTCAGTTCTGGTGGCCTGGTATGAAGAAGGATGTTGCCTTGTATGTATCGAAATTCCTAACTTGTCTCAAAGTCAAGGCTGAACATCAACGACCTTCTGGTTTGCTTGTACAACCAGAGATACCGGTTTGGAAGTGGGAGAACATTGCAATGGATCTCATCACTAAGTTACCGCGTACATCTAAAGGTCACGATGCTATTTGGGTTGTTATCGATCGATTAACAAAATCAGCTCATTTTATTCCGATTCGCGAGGATCTATCTGCTGATAAACTTGCAAAGATTTATGTTGATGAGATTGTATCACAACATGGTGTTCCTTTGGATATCATTTTCGATCGTGATGCTCGGTTTTCATCTGATTTTTGGAAGACCATGCAATCTGCTTTGGGAACCCAACTAAATCTAAGCACTGCTTATCATCCCCAAACAGATGGACAATCTGAGAGGACGATTCAAACTTTGGAGGATATGCTTAGGGCATGCGTGATAGACTTTGGTGGTAATTGGGATTCTCATCTTCCACTGATCGAGTTCTCTTACAACAACAGTTATCATGCTAGTATTAATATGGCACCATTCGAAGCTCTCTACGGTCGAAAATGTCGTTCACCTGTATGTTGGAATGAGATCGGTGAAGCTCAGCTTACTGTACCTGAGCTTATTCTGGAAACAACGGACAAAATCAAGAAAATCCGCGATAATCTTGTGACAGCTAGAAGCCGTCAAAAGAGTTATGCGGATATGCGACGCAAGTCCTTAGAATTTCAAATCGGAGACCGTGTCCTACTCAAGGTGTCACCTTGGAAGGGAGTGGTGAGATTTGAAAAGAAAGGAAAACTTACACCACGATATGTTGGACCATTTAAGATTGTTGAAAGAATTGGAAAGGTTGCCTATCGACTAGAGCTACCTCCAGAGCTTGGAAATATTCATCCGACTTTTCACATGTCCAATTTTCGAAAGTGTTTAGCTGATGCTGATCTTCACATTCCTCTCGACGAGATTCAAATCGATGAAACGATGCACTTTGTCGAGAAACCTGTGGAGATAGTGGAACGTACATTCAAACAGTTGAAGAACAAACGGATTCGCTTGGTCAAAGCTCGCTGGGAATCCAAACGTGGCCCCGAATTTACTTGGGAATGTGAGGACCAGATGAAGACGAAATATCCGCATTTGTTTTCACAAGTTTCCTCTAAATAAAATTTCGGGACGAAATTTCCTAAAGTAGGGGAGACTGTGACAACTGTGTTCTGTAATCACCGTATAATGTAAAACAATGTTGATTATCAATAAAACAATGCGCTTTGGTGTTATTATGTGTGTAATTGTGTTTAATGATTTTACAATTTGATTCGATTCCGATTTCAAGCTTTAAATCACTTTCTGGAAGGTTATACGCAAACTGGTGTGTAAACGCAATCAGTTTAACGCGACGTACACTCCGGAACTGTGACGTAAGCCAAACATACCCTAAATACCCTCTACATAACTTAGAAATAAGTTTCGAAGGATTCGGTATGTGGAAAACATGTTTATTCGAGCTTTAGAACTATTTACGACAAAACTGCGAAACGAACGTTGGTGACAACCCGGATAATATTTAAATCCCAAAAATATTCTTTTATGATTAAAATATTATTTTTAATCAGGTCCGTGTTGAAAAATAAATTAAAACGCTTAAAAACGTTATTTTTCAAGTTTAAGCGCGTACCGTGTGTTTCTGCGCGACACAGTGCTTCTACTGCAAAACGCAGACAACGCAGCCAAATCTCGGCAACTGAAATTTATTTCAGTAATATTTTGGCGGGTTTATTTTTATAGAATAATAAAAATAATTTAGAACGTCATAAACCGAGAATTAAACGCCAGATAAAATACCCGGTATACAGTTAAACACTCGTTTTAGCCTATATATTATATATCTACATATAAGAATGCATGAATATGAGAGTGGGGGGTGGAGGTGGCGGCCCCATGTGCCTTCCCTTACCACTTCTCCTTCAACTTTGCCACTTGTTGATGCAAGTAATCTTTCTAAGATTTCCATATCTTTTATAATCTTGCATATCTCTTTCAATATCTTACTAAGATCACATCTTCACACAACACTCAACATCCTCACTCTCTCTCCCTCCTAAAACCGTACACCCCTCTCTCTCTCTCCATCTTCAAACCTTCAAACTTTGTTCTTGAAGATCAAGCCCTATTTCAAGCCAAATTCAAGTTAGGGTGAAGATCCAAAGGTGTTTCCAAGGTGCATTCAAGTGATTTCAAGCTTCCTATCATCAAAATCTCATCCCACAACCTACTTGAATCTTGAAGGTATAACATTTATTTTTAAATCATATTTTCGATTCTTGGTTGTTCTTGATGATTTGAAGTTTCTCTTGAATCTTGGGATTTTCACAAACTTGAAATCTAAAATGAAATGGGTCATGATACAAATAAAAATGGTGGTGATATGTATGTATATATAACCGTACATATATACATATGTGTATGAGTTTTGAAGTTTAAATTCTTGATAAGTACTTGTTTAAGTTGTTACATGTTCTTGATTGATAGTTAAAATGCAAGTGTTTAATGATTTGTGTATGTTATGTTAAATGACCAAGTACATCAGCAAAGAAACCTGAATATATCACATATTTGATGCTTTTAAACTCATATAAAATGATGTTGCTATGATAGTATGCTTTAGGCACTTGTACATGAAGATACATGTTGATTTAAAGCTTAAGAAGTGATAAAAAAAATGGTTGTATGACAAAAGTGTTTTTGAACAGGTTATAAACACTAAAAATAACATTATTTGGTATAACATAATGGCATGAAACTTTGACATAGGTTTGATAGCTTTGCATGTTGTACATATAGCTTAAAAAGTGGTAAAATATGAGAAATTTGCATGATTTATATGCTTTATGTAAGACCTGCACCATCATGAGTATAACCATTATTTTATTCAGTATATAACATGGGTTATGTTAAAATTTCAAGTCGTTTCGATTTGGGATGGTTCGGGTAATGTTTGATGCAAAACTATGCGGTAAAACGGTTAAAAATCGCCTTTTCGGAGGATTTTTATAAAACTGTTTTAGATCAGTAACCAAGCTGATATTTTTGATATGAAAATAAGTATTTTAACTTATATTAAGTTTACTTGGTGTTTGGTTTGTCATACGTGACTTCCGACGCCCGAAAATGTTACCGAATCGCTAAAATAAGTGTTTTTCGACATAGCTATAATGGGTTGTTCATGGGTAAATTTTATGTGTCACAATGTGCTATGTGTTTATAATATTTGTATGTTGACATGATAATACTTGACAATATTATGTGTTTTACGCTTGAGTACATATATACAAATACACCAAAATAATCAAAAATAATAACTTTTCGAGAAATCTCAAAGTTATGTGAAAATTCTAAGTATCGGAGAAACTTATGTATTTTGTAGGCTTTTGATTATTAAATCATTCTTATTTAATTTAGGATGAATAAACAATTTGGGGGATTGTGTTAACATATAAAAACGCACCCAAAGGTGAGTACATAGATCCCCTCTTTTTACTGTTTTCGATTGTTTTGGGGTGATTCATATGTATCAAAACGATTTCGATATTCTAACGATGGTTTTGACGTGAGGTCGAAGGCTCAATCAAATTTAATCCAAATACAACTAATTAGCTAGTGGTAAGTGGGTATCGAACACAGGGAGTTTGTGGAATGTATGTTATCTAAGTGTATATCTAAGTTGACCAAATTAATCTAATTGCAAATAAAATAAAATTCAAGAGTTGATTTAATTGGATTGGTTTTAAAACTAAAATTAACTAACTAAAGTGCAAGAGAAAAGTTTTGGTTGTAAACAAATTAGAGACAAATGACCATCCTAGATTTCCGGTTTCAATTGACATTCATGTTATCATTCCACTAGAAAGAACTACATAGACATAGCTCATGTGTGACTACTTGCAGTGATGAAAGGGAACTAAGTACTCAGATTCCTAGAACGTGAGGTTTTTACCCGATGATCAATCAACCCTTACCCAAGCCTAACTATACCCATGATATCTCGATTGCCAACAACACCAAGAACGTATGGTTTCTAATTAGTTCAATGTAAGAATTAACAAGATACTAACAAACAATCACACACCTTAACAAACAAACCATAAAGATAATGATTGTTATTCTAGAAATTAGGAAATCAAACAAGAAATGTTTCAAGCAAACCTTCAATCCAGGATGATCATAAAGTGTTTAGCCACTCATGGCTCGAATCAACATCATAACAAAGGTATTATCGTTCATAAAGATCAAAGACAATAAAACTAATGATTAAGAGATGTTCTTCAAGCTCAATGTCTCCCAAGATGCTCCTAATTCGTGTCTCAAGCGAGTGGTAACCGATTAGAAAATGATAAGCCCCTTAAAAACCTCATCAAACTGCCATTTAATGCACAAGTTACAAAACAGCCTCTGTCGGCGCCGTAAGCTACGGCGCCTGCCGTAGCTTACGGTGGTCAGCGGGATCAGAAAGTCAACATAAGCGCCGTAAGCTACGGCGCTCACCGTAGCTTACGGCGAGCAATTGTTCTTTACGGTAACTCTCTTCTGACCTACGGCAGATCAATTTGTGGAACATGGGAGAGCCGTAACCTACGGCTAGGGCCGTAGGCTACGGCGGCGATTAGTTTTTTTCTTTAATGTTTCTTCATCAAATCATCGTTTCTTCATCTTTTAATTCTGCCAACTTCTAGCATCCATCCATGCTTCCTAAAAATTGCTCCTTATGCATATTAACACCTGCAAATCCATACAACTAGTGGTTATCATGTTCAAACAATTAACCGAGTAAAGCGTGGGATTTCAATCTTTTTAAACCACTTAAGGGTTGTCCTACGGACCACCCGTCACATCCCCACACTTACCCATTGCTTGTCCCAAGCAACCTATTCAAAATACTATTTCATAACCAAAGTGATCAATCATGCAAACCAAGCTAAACGTGCCGTCCTTCTACTAACTTTCAATCATACCACAAGATACACCCCTCACAAAAATCTCTCGATGACAAGAATTATTAGCATATAATGCTAAACCACTCAATGCGTGTGTGTATGTGTGCGCGACAATAAGCTTGTATAAGAATCAAGTTTCCTCCTAACAAATATCTAGCATGCTTATGAATCAAAGAAACTTACGGGTTGTAACGGGGCTAGGTGAAAAGGTAGGAAAATGGTGGAATACATATGTAAGAGCTAATTGATTTGACCCGGTTTTTATTTTTACTCCTAAATACGGTGACATCGACTATATACAAAACATCATAAACTT
>JARYGA010014949.1:0-47011 GCA_030545235.1 Helianthus tuberosus | reverse complement strand
GAGTTCATTCTCTTTTCTCACCGTTTGTGAGCTATTATTTCAAATGTTTTTCCAAAACCCTAAATGTTTATCAGTTAAAATTACAGTGATTAAGTCTTTGTATTCTACAATTGCTGCCGGTATTATGGGGTTTTGTATACACTACTTGATAAGCGTCACCATTGGACAATGGGTTAGCCAATGTGTGATATGACCATAGTCACAGACCCGGTCGAGTGACAAGTACAGAATGAGTATATTGGTAGATATAAATGTTGTAATCGCCCTTAATACTGTAATGTTATAACAACTAATGTTTTTATAAATTGGAATGTACTCGCCAGTATTTCTTGCTGATAAAATTTTTTTAAAACGCGTTTCAGGTAACATAATGTGAAAGCTATTAGAAGCCAGCTATGGAGCACTGAATGTTTAAAGAAGTGGCTATAAAAGTTACATAAATAAAAGTTTATGTTTTCAGCAACTAGGGTTTTATCCCTACAAATGTATTATGAATGAAACATGGGTTTTTACCCCATTTATTTATTAAAAAAGTTTGGTGTTTTGAAACTATGAAATTATTTCCTAACTACGATCCTGATGAAAATTTTCTGCTGCATATTTAATAAACACCGATACCATCTGACTAGTTCACGGCTCCCGCTCCCAGGGTGGGGTCAGGGGTTGTGTCACCAAGATAATAAAAGAAGACATTTTTGATAGAAATAAGAAGCTCATCATCTCATCGCTATGGATGTTTGCTCATCAACAGTTGCCATTTTTATCAACAATGAGCTTCTATATGAAGGAATCACCAATTCCCTCCACCTTACATGATGCTTCCAAACACCTCAAGTCACTTGAAGTTGTATCTTGAATGGGTTAAGACAATTTGTGATAATATGGAGGTGTCAGGTAGCATTCTATCTAATTATGTAAACTTCAGATCACCATTATGGCGGTCAAAGAATGCAGCTACTAATGGTATAGTGAGCATTTGGGAGCAAGCCACGATCATTAAGGTGTTTAAATACAAAACTGTTTGGTTGACTAATGGAAGCCATTTTTACCGGATTCAATCTGATAAAAAGTGTTTTCTACTGCTTGTATACTGGTGTATTAGATTAGAAGCTCATGAGCACAATGATTCGAGGCTGTAAAGTGAAAGGTGTGGGTAGTTTTGTAAATGTGGATAGGGTATCTAAAGGTGTTTTTGGTGCAAGAGCTTTGGTTGGTAAATCGATTAAGGAGATAAACAGCTGTAGCATGAGCTTCGGGCTAAAAAGATTTTTGGACTTTGAGTTGTAAACATGTAATACAAAGAACCTCTATATATAGTGTTCTTACAATAATACAAAGGATAGGAAGAGACGGGAGTTAGAATGTGGATAGTCACCATAATATAGTTTATTTATAACACTCCCCCTTGACTATCCACGTGATAAAAGAAAACAATGTATTATACGCATGGTGGTGCTGCCTTGTTAAAAACCTTGCTAGGAAAACCAGTGGAACAAAACCTCAGCTAAGGGAAAAAGAGTGCAGCGCGTATTTTCTCCTCCTGATACTTTTGAATAAGGTATGTTGCCTCATTAAAAACCTTACTAAGAAAACCCATTGGGTTAAAACTTAGTTAAGGGAAAAAGAGTGCAACTTGTATAATGCTCCCCCTTATTTTTACATGTATCCTATAAATGACTCGTGTCCGACTTCTTTGAAAGTTGCTCAAAACTTTGTAATCCATTGATGTGCAACTTGGTATGTTGCTTGATCTATTAATGTGAAATCCTTCAATGAGCATTGATGTATGATCTTCATGTGAAACTTTAATTGCCTCCACTTGTAAGTAGATACCGTAAGATCCATGAATATGTTTTGTTACATTCCCTGTATTTACAAAACTAACAAAACTTGTTGATGGGTTAGTAAAATATGAATCCATATCTTTTGTAACTTAAGGGTATAAAAATATATGTTTTACCCGTTACATTATCTCCTCGCTATACACAAGTTATATCTTGTCAATGAATTTCATGACATGTGTCCGTGTATACATACTAGCAAGATATACAATTTGTATTTAACTATGGTACTTCTGGACCAATGACTTTGCTTATTTGATAGAAGATGATAAGAGTCATTTTCTATACCAACTACTTGGACATCATAAAATGTACGTATACCATAAGCTTTGTGCGTATGAAAATGTCCACCATCTTCTAGATGTATTATGGTTGATGGATAATAATAATACAAATGCTTGTTCTACATGAATGAATGAACTTGATCGGATGTGCCAAGTAATATGGACTTTAAATGGTTTGAACTTTATACTTTAGATGGGCCAAAGAACTTAAACTTCAACACAATGTCATTGGGCCGCCAGATTAACCAGTCACATGGGCTGAGAACATCAATGGTTTTGACTAAAAATGAACCACCAAATATCAATTCATATAACCCGATCACGTGCAACAGACTTTGATTGGTCCGACACTACTTAAGACGCATGCCAATTTCCTGAGTTTATTGACGACACATACAATGCACACTTAAACGGAATTTATTGGACCTCACTATTAACCAATCATATGTGCTGACAAAACACCCATCACATGCAAATAGACTGGATCGATAATCACATTTAATGAGCCGACAACATCACATGAAATCACATGCACAACTGACACTCTTTAATATTGGCCCAAGACTCACATGATCACTTTAATGAACCGATTATTTAATTCACATCACAAGATCTCTTATCCCAATACACTGACAACCTCGTTTTACGTATCACATAACACGAAGCACTTTCAAACAATGTTCATGTTTCAAACAGTCAACCACTCTCAAACGGTCACACCTTCAAACAATCACTCCCTCAAACTGTCACACTCTCAAACTGTCACACCCTCAAACTGTCACACTCTCAAACGGTATGGTGTCAGTTTCAAACGGGAAGGGTCATTTTCAAACAGGAAGGTGTCAGATTCAAACAAGAGGGATCATTTTCAAACGGGAAGGACCTATGACATCAGCAATTTATCGAACACTTTCAAACGGTCAGGCAGTTTTCTATCAGTTTTAGATCGAATTTCAGACTGAAACTTTTAAGGCTTTGTTAATTGTCAAATCCGAACATAGTGTGAAAATTTGAGCCGATTTTAACCGTAAAATTTCTAACTTTTTGAAAAAGAATGGTGTAGAAATAGAATTTCAAGCTGAATATGGCAAGAACTCTTCCTCCTGTGCTCTGATACCACTTGTAGGATCGTGTTTCGACCCGAACGAGTCGTTCAGAAGAGCTCTCGTACGTTTCAGAGGTGGAAACTAAGAAACGAACTTTAAAACAGCTTGAAATACACTTTAAATCTCTTGTATATTCAATTAACAATGTTTACAATCAGAGAATAAACCGGCAGCACCTCGGTATCAAATCTTGAATCGTTACAATTGATGAAAGTTTGAAGGCTATTTATAGGACAAGACCCTCCCGTTTGAAGGTGACATAATGTAACAACCCTCATCAAATGGCCTACTTATTTTATTATTTTATCCAAAAGGAAACTCTAATTGAGACACCCAAGTGATACTGCACAAACCCTAAAATTTTCAGAACAATCAGAATCAGGATCAGGGCCCCTAAAACTCAGGGGGGATATTCCCTACTCGACGATTATCTAAATTGTGTGTTGTCGAAATTGAAATTTAACAATCTGTCAACTCAGCAGGCCTAGTCTCACACGTGGTCACCCTATAGTGCTTTGGTGTCCCTTACGGACCGTAACATTGGTAGTCTTACGGTCCGTAAGCATGTCAAAATTCGTGTATAAATAGCAGGCATTGGCACTTGATTCTGGGCGATTGAACGACGATAAAACTCACTTCGTACGTTGAGATATCGTCCAAATACTACCGAAATACACACGAATCACTAATTAGTATAGCGGGGTGCTGTCGCAATCAGGGTAATAACTCGATCGCTATTACGATTCAACGTCCGATCGATTATAACTATCCAACGATTGTTTAAGTGCCGCTCAAATTGAGTTTATACTTTGTTATTCATCGTGATTTCGACTTGAATGTTTGAGTACTGTTCGAACTCGGACTATACTCTGTCATTCGTTGTGAATCCGCTGAATTGTTAAGTATTGCACTTGTAAATCGTTGTGAGGGTTTAATCTCGTGAATTGTCGTAACTGCTGTATTAGTTACTTACCTAGTTCGTGTACACTAGGTTACAAGGCTAAATCAATAGGCTAATCTCTGCCTGTATAAATCTACAATATATCAAGGCTTATCTATAGACTAAACTTTGGTCGTATGAATCTGTATGATTATAAGTGAGTCATTCTCTTTTTATCAAATTACTTTTGAAATCATGTTTATTTTCAAAGGTTATAATTACAGTGATTAAGTTTATGTAATCACCAAATTACAGCCGGTATGTGGGGTATTGTGCACATTACTACTGTTGTTGTCACTTTAGGTGGGTGAACCTAAATTAGTGATATTCGTCATTCATTGGGGCAGCCAATGGTGATATGACCACAGTCACCGAAATGAGTCGAGTGACAAATACTGTGGGTAGTTGGTTTGATATCAGAAACATTGTAATCTCTCTTAATACTGTAAATTATAACAAACGGGTTGTTTTAATAAATAGAATGATTCACTCAGTATTTCCCGCTGACAAAACCTTTTTAAAACGCGTTTCAGGTAATTATAGTAGATTGAAGTAAAAAGATGGATTCGGCACTGAAAGGCATCAAGAAGTGGCTTATGTTATTAAATCAAATTAAGTAAGATTATTTTATGTAATCAAATTTATCATTATTAAAGCTACCATTTGTAAAACCTAGGTTTATCCCATTTATTTAAATAAAATCCGGTGTTTTCTAAACTCTGATATTTTTCCTAACTCACGGTCCTGATGAAATTTCCGCTGCAACGTTTTCAAATTAAAATAATCACCGGTACCACTGGGCTGTTCGCGGCACCCGATTCCGTCCAGGGTGGGTCGGGGGCCGTGACAGAAGGTGGTATCAGAGCCAAGCCACTGCTTTAAGCCTTTAGGTGTTGTGATAATAATACCTAAATTTATATAAAAGAGTTAGGAGATTGCTATTAACTGGTAGCACACAGGATAGCATTTAGACTTGAACTTAAGAAAAGATGCATTAGTATTAGCTTCACGATAAGCTAAGTACTTGTGTAAATAAAATATGATGGATTTTGGTGTGCCATAAGTAATATATTTGATAAAGTAACATCACGGGATAACTAAGTCCAGAATCACTAGTTGAGAGAATGATCAACAGTGACATGACCAAAAGCACTAGTTGAAAGAATGATCAACAGTGTTATGATTAGAATTACTAGTTGAAAGAATGATCAACAGTAATATGACCTGAGTCACTAGTTGAAAGAATGATCAACAGTAATATGACCTGAGTCACTAGTTGAAAGAATGATCAACAGTAATATGACCTGAGTCACTAGTTGAAAGAATGATTAATAGTAAATTGACACTGTCACAGGAATCGTCTAGTGGTCAATATAATAATAAGATATGTTATGGAAATACAAATTTCCTTAATTCTGAATAAAAGCCCTAATAAGATAGGCATTTTTTTTAAAAGATACTATTTATGGGAAATAGAAAATTTTCTCCGGCAAAACTGGGTATGATGTAGCAGACTCTCCAGTTTGTCCGGATATACTGAAGTTACCTCTCCGGCAAGAACCGGGTAAGAAGGTATATAATATGTCAGCAAGTGACAAGATTTCCCTAAATAGTATCATGATCTGATATCTGAATTATATTTGGAAATATGAATCTGTTAAATATATAGACTTTATAGAGGGTATATATATTACAGCATGTGAAATATATGATTATATAGATATGTATATCTATAAGAAATTCCAAAAGTTAATTTGGAATAAAACACAAGTATCTGTGTCTAGATTTCTTTATTAGGAATCTCTTTTCCAATATCAAACATTATTTCGTTTGATCATCTGTCTCGTAACCCGTGCAACAATATAAACAATGGGAACTCTTTAAGTTGGAATGCCATCAAAAGTATAAAGAATTTCCAATGCATTACCATAGATTATTAGCACAAGTAAGAAGTATATAAAGTTGTGATAATGTACAAGAAAACACATGAAAATTTAATTATAAGTCCACCGACGTCAAAGTATATCACACACAACTTACCAGGCAAGACCTTTGGGAAATATAAATTTGGCACGATGACTCTTATGTTTAAGGTATACTCTCGTTTAAGTTTACGTTCAGTTAATTATTATTAATAATTAATATTAGTTTTATTATTATTAATAATAAATTAATAACAGAAGTGTTAGTATTATTTTTAAGATACTAGGGTTATTATCAAGGGGCTAATATTGGGTAGCCTACCTTAGTTAGGCATGGACTGATCACCTATGCTTAAACAAGGCAGCACTAACCAATATCCAACCATGATAATAACTAGTTAAAATTTAAGTCATCATACTTATTTAATAAAATTTAAGTATATATATAAATATTTTTATATAAAAATATGTATACTTTGTACTGTAAGGAGATTCCTGTAGTTTCAGAATACCCAGATGTATTCCCAGAAAAGTTACCAGGATTACCACCCGATAGGGAAGTAGAATTTAGGATTTATTTAATTCCTGAAACTATACCAATAGCCAAGTCACCTTGTCGGTTAGCAACCACCAGAAATGTTAGAACTGAAAAACCAATTAGATAAATTACTAAGTAAAGGTTTCATACAACCTAGTTCATTCCCGTAGGGAGCACCAGTGTTGTTTGTTAAGAAAAAGGATGGTTCGATGAGAATGTGTATTGATTATAGAGAATTGAATAAGGTTACAATTAAGAATCGATACCCATTACCTAGGATTGATGATCTATTCGATCAACTTCAAGGAGCTAGATATTTTTCTAAGATAGATTTACGTTCCGGATATCACCAGTTGAAAGTACAAGAAGAAGACATACCTAAAACTGCTTTTAGAACTAGGTATGGTCATTACGAGTTTACAGTCATGCCCTTTAGGTTAACGAATGCACCTGCAGCATTCATGGACATGATGAATAGGATCTATAAACCGTATTTGGATAAATTTGTAATTGTCTTCATCGATGATATACTTATTTATTCCAAAAATCAAGAAGAACATTGTCAGCACTTGCATTCACTCTTAACTTTGTTAAGAAAAGAAAAGTTGTACGCTAAATTCTCAAAGTATGAATTTTGGTTACAAGAAGTACAATTCTTAGGACACATGGTGAATCACTAAGGTATTCATGTAGATCCTGCTAAGATCGAGGCAATTACTAATTGGAAGGTTCCACAACCCGTAATGGAAATTAGAAGTTTTATAGGTTTAGCTAGATATTATAGACGGTTTATTAAGGATTTTTCCAAAATAGCTGTACCATTAACTAAGCTAACCTATAAAGCAGTTAAGTTTGAATGGGGACCTAAACAAGAAGAAGCCTTTAGAATCTTAAAACATAAATTAACCAATGCTCCAATCTTAGCCTTACCAGAAGGAACAGAAGATTTTGAAGTATATTGTGATGCTTCAAATTTAGGATTAGGATGTGTGCTTATGCAACACAAGAAGGTAATTGCGTATGCATCAAGACAATTGAAAAAGCACGAAGAAAATTATACGACTCATGACTTAGAATTAGGAGCCGTAATTTTTGCCCTGAAAATTTGGAGACATTATCTGTACGGAAGTAAGTTTACTATCTATACAGATCATAAAAGTCTAAGATATATATTCGGGAAAAAAGAGTTAAACATGAGGCAAAGGAGATGGATGGAGATCCTAAGTAATTACGACTGTGATATTCAATATCATGAAGGAAAGGCAAATGTAGTTGCAGATACCTTAAGTCGTAAGTATCATGAGAAGCAACGACGAGTTCGTGCTCTTAGATTAAAGCTACAGATAGATTTAATGGAACAAATAAAGAATGTTCAGCAATCAAGGATGATGCTGAAGGGAAGAATAAAGGATTTAGAACAAAGTAGTGATGGAATCTGGAGATTCCATAAGAAACGAATTTGGGTACCTAAGCAGGGAGAATTAAGAAATCAAATTCTAGAAGAAGCTCATAAGTCTAGATATACCATTCATTCTGGTAACAATAAAAGTACCAAGATTTAAGAAATAACTTTTGGTGAATAGAAATAAAGAAGAATATAGCTAGATATGTTTCTAAGTATCTTACTTGTTCACAAGTTAAGGCAGAACATCAGAAACCTTCAGGTCTACTACAACAATTAGAAATATCTGTATGGAAATGGAAACTCATAACTATAGATTTTGTTACTAAGTTACCCAAAACCAGAAAAGGTAATAATGCGATTTGGGTAATTGTGGATCGATTAACCAAATCTGCTCATTTTCTACCTATAAAGGAAACCTTTAGCATGGAAAGGTTAGCAAAGTTGTATGTAGATGAAGTCATATCCCTACATGGAGTTACACTCTCCATTGTATCAGATCAAGATAGACGTTTCACTTCTCACTTTTGGACAAGTTTCCAGCAGGCAATGGGGACTCGATTAAATCTAAGCATTTCATATCATCCCCAAACAGACGGACAAAGTGAAAGGACAATCCAAACTTTAGAAGACATGCTCCGAGCACGTGTGATAGATTTTGGTGGAAATTGGAACGACCACTCACCTTTAAGTGAATTTCCCTATAACAATGATTATCGTTCAAGTAATTAAAACTGCCCTATTCGAGGCACTGTATGGAAGAAAGTGCAGAATTCCAGTTTGTTGGACAGAAATAGGAGAAAGTCAATTATCAGGTCCCGAGATAGTACAAGAAACTAACAACAAAATAACTCAGATCAAGGAAAGGTTGAAGACGGCTCGAGATTGTCAAAAGAGCTATGTCAACAATAGACTTAAGCCGTTAGAATTCTAAGTTGGAGAAAGAGTACTGTTAAAAGTTTCTTCTTGGAAAGGAGTTGTTCAATTCGGTAAGAAAGGAAAGCTAAGTCCAAGGTACGTAGGACCATTTCCAGTGATCCAACGTATAGGACCAGTTGCTTATCGTTTACAACTACCAGAAGAATTAGCTGGAGTACATGATGTATTTCATGTATCCAATCTCAAGAAACGTCTATCAGACGAATCTTTAGTAGTACCTCTTTAAGATATAGAGGTAAACGAAAGATTAAAATTTATAGATAAATTTCTTCAGATAGAAGACAGAAAAGTGAAGTAGCTCAAGCACAAACGATTAGTCCTAGTTAAAGTAAAGTGGGATTCAAAGAGAGGACTTGAATACACTTGGGAACTAGAATCAGAGATGAAGCAAAAGTATCCTCAATTATTCCAGTAAATCTCGAGGACGAGATTTTTATTAAGATGGGGAGAATGTAACAACCCTCATCAAATGGCCTACTTATTTTATTATTTTATCCAAAAGGAAACTCTAATTGAGACACCCAAGTGATACTGCACAAACCCTAAAATTTTCAGAACAATCAGAATCAGGATCAGGGCCCCTAAAACTCAGGGGGGATATTCCCTACTCGACGATTATCTAAATTGTGTGCTGTCGAAATTGAAATTTAATAATCTGTCAACTCAGCAGGCCTAGTCTCACACGTGGTCACCCTATAGTGCTTTGGTGTCCCTTACGGACCGTAACATTGTGAGTCTTACGGACCGTAAGCACCCTTACGGACCGTAACATTGGTAGTCTTACGGTCCGTAAGCATGTCAAAATTCGTGTATAAATAGCAGGCATTGGCACTTGATTCTGGGCGATTGAACGACGATAAAACTCACTTCGTACGCTGAGATATCGTCCAAATACTACCGAAACACACACGAATCACTTATTAGTATAGCGGGGTGCTGTCGCAATCAGGGTAATAACTCGATCGCTATTACGATTCAACGTCCGATCGATTATAACTATCCAACGATTGTTTAAGTGCCGCTCAAATTGAGTGTATACTTTGTTATTCATCGTGATTTTGACTTGAATGTTTGAGTACTGTTCGAACTCGGACTATACTCTGTCATTCGTTGTGAATCCGCTGAATTGTTAAGTATTGCACTTGTAAATCGTTGTGAGGGTTTAATCTCGTGAATTGTCGTAACTACTGTATTAGTTACTTACCTAGTTCGTGTACACTAGGTTACAAGGCTAAATCAATAGGCTAATCTCTGCCTGTATAAATCTACAATATATCAAGGCTTATCTATAGACTAAACTTTGGCCGTATGAATCTGCATGATTATAAGTGAGTCATTCTCTTTTTATCAAATTACTTTTGAAATCATGTTTATTTTCAAAGGTTATAATTACAGTGATTAAGTTTATGTAATCACCAAATTACAGCCGGTATGTGGGGTATTGTGCACATTACTACTGTTGTTGTCACTTTAGGTGGGCGAACCTAAATTAGTGATATTCGTCATTCATTGGGGCAGCCAATGGTGATATGACCACAGTCACCGAAATGAGTCGAGTGATAAATACTGTGGGTAGTTGGTTTGATATCAGAAACATTGTAATCTCTCTTAATACTGTAAATTATAACAAACGGGTTGTTTTAATAAATAGAATGATTCACTCAGTATTTCCCGCTGACAAAACCTTTTTAAAACGCGTTTCAGGTAATTATAGTAGATTGAAGTAAAAAGATGGATCCGGCACTGAAAGGCATCAAGAAGTGGCTTATGTTATTAAATCAAATTAAGAAAGATTATTTTATGTAATCAAATTTATCATTATTAAAGCTACCATTTGTAAAACCTAGGTTTATCCCATTTATTTAAATAAAATTCGGTGTTTTCTAAACTCTGATATTTTTCCTAACTCACGGTCCTGATGAAATTTCCGCTGCAACGTTTTCAAATTAAAATAATCACCGGTACCACTAGGCTGTTCGCGGCACCCGATTCCGTCCAGGGTGGGTCGGGGGCCGTGACACATAACCTGCTTCAAACTAGACCCTCTTCAAACTAGACCCTCTTCAAACTTGATGTCACTTTCAAACTTTTGTGAAACCGAGACTCGATATAAGACGAAGACGACAGATGTGTGCACCAACAATTTGGTGTATATCAAATACCCCCCATACTTGAATCTTTGCCTGTCCTCAAGCCAAACTCTTTAATATTGCTTACACACCCAAATAGAATAGGTAGAAGATAAGTTTTCAGGTCTTGTTTGTAGAGTGTGGGGAATCCAAGTTCTTTTTATTCTTGTTTTTATTTTATTTACAATCCCATTCAACACGATTTATTTAGAACTTTTTAAGAAAAATAAATATTTTTGGGCATAACATATCTTTTAAAATTTCATTTACCTATATATATATATATATATATATATTCACATACCTCACACGTGATCACTCAACACTCGGCCGGAAATTTATAAGTGAAACTCTCGGTCCCGGTATGGAACTTACTCCTACCATATGCTTGACAAGTAATCAAACACCCTCCTTTTTAACTTAATCTTTGTAAATATCAAGAGTACTTTGGAAGGATAGGTTTTTGGTTAAGGGTAGGGTAGTCTTATTCGAAAAGTGACTAAAGGCGTAAAATGTCGGTTTTCTTTTGAAATTTTATTTGTGACTTAGATAATAACTAAATGCTTATAAGCAATAAGTTTGCTTATTTATTTATTTCAAGCACTAGAGATTTTTTTTATAAAATAAAGTCACATGTTTTTGCATATTTTTAAAAGAACTGAATTTTACTAAAACAAAGGGGTGTAAAAGATAAAATATGGTTTTTGGGTGATGGTGTTTTGTAGGTTTTGAAATGAAAGGTTTAGGCTTAAAGGGGTTGACTACGGGAGTTTTGTTGGGGAGATAAAGTAGAAAATAAGGTTGAAAAAGAAAAAGGGGTTTATGGTCCTAATGCCTCAATCATTTACTTACTTGGATTAGTAGGCAAGGACCGGGAATGTATTGTCTTGTCAAGTTCTAGATTTGTAAGAACCATACGAGTTATTCACACAAGAAATGAAAAATGAGCATTTAGTATAGATATAATATTGATAGCTCGGTAAAGGCTCAAGACTCGCAATTTTGTGAGAAAAGGGGTAAAAATGTGAAAATATATATTCAATCAAATTTTAAAAATTTGCCATGCCTTTGTATGAATTTTCCTTATATGGTTCTTTTTTATCACGTCGCTATCGGTTATAAATTTGTAAAAACTTGAATTTTTAAAACTTGGTTTTCTAACTTAAACTATAAACAAGACAAAACAAACTAAAAAAACATATTTTTGAAAAGATTTGGGGTGTTTTAACGGTTCCAAGTAGAGTTTTGTGTAAGGCTTGTTTTAGGACAAACAAATTCAAATCCCCATACACTTAAATTACACATTGTCCTCAATGTGTCCAAAATTGATTGGATTTGATTAAATGTGTCAATATGGGTTAAAAACAACATTTTTTTTCAAAAAGCAGACACTTGACACGGGGGCGTGTGTGGGAGACACGGCCCCATGTCAAAAGTGCCAGTAACGAAATTTTCTAGAAGATAAACACAGGGGCATGCCTATGGTACACGGCCCCATGTGAAGGTTCCAGAATCAAAATTATTTTTGCAGACTTGAGGCACGGGAGCGTGCATACCTTACACGGCCCCATGCTGCCTTTACTGTTTTGAAGATTTTGCGCCGATAGGCATCTGTTTACATGCATAGGGTGCTGTTTCAACGTCCTTTGGCCATTCTCATCCTTCTTTTGAGCGTATTTTATTCCTACCAAAAGAAAACTTAAACATAAAAGCATAAAAGTTACACTAAGATTAAAACTACTTTATTGTTGGATAGTCCACGGAATGCCTCCATGGTGCACCACGTTTATAAGGGTCATTGGCTACACCCAAAGTCGGACAAATGTTACCCGAGCGGGATGACTCGCATCCCAAGTTGTACCGGCTGAGGGCGTAGTCTAGGCTCAAGTCCATTGCTTTGATGTAGTTGACCGGGTCCTCCTCCACGCGTTGTCGTACTTCAAACTTCATTTCCTTGTCACCTACCCTCAATGTTAATCTTCTGTCACTCATATCCACCATGACCCGTGCGGTGGCAAGGAATGGCCTTCCTAATATGAGTGGGATCTCAGTGTCTTCCTCGATGTCTAGGATTACAAAATGGGCCGGGAAAATGAATTCCCCAACCTTGACCAAAAGATTTTCCACGACACTTTGAGGGTATTTTACCGACCTATCCGCAAGTTATATGCTCATCCTTGTAGGACGCGGCTTTCCTAACCCGAGTCGGTTGAACATGGAGACGGGCATTAGGTTAATGCTAGCCCCTAGGTCGGCAAGCGCGTTGCTTATTGGTGATCTTCCAATGGATCAAGGAATGGTGAAGCTTCCGGGATCAATCTTTGTTTAGGGGATTTGTTGAGGAGTGCCGCCGAGCATTCTTCACTCAAGTTGACTTATTGGATTGACTCAATCTTCCTTTTGTGAGTGAGAAAATCTCTCATGAATTTGGAGTATTTTAGCATTTGCGTGATGACTTCTACAAAATAGAGATTGATGTAAAGTTGCTTAAGTAAGCTTACAAACTTGGTGAATTGCTCATCGGTCTTTTTCCGTAGTAAACGGCTAGGGTAAGGGACTGGTGTTGGTTCGGTTTGTTCGTTATTTTGGGGTTGAGTATTTTCTGGGTTATTGGCTATAGGTGTGTTTGTGGGTTGTGTAGTGATTTAGGGTGATGTTGGTTCATCATTGGGTCCTACCTTCTGGTTTCTTAAATTGATAACGTTTGCTTGGGCTTTTGGGTTTGGTTCGGTATTACTAGGTGTCACACCCCGACCGCGTAAAACAACAAATCGCGGCGGAAACATCGGGGCGTGTTGCAACAGAATTAATGTTTCATAACCATGGATATCAAAAGTGTTTCGTTTTATTAAACATTGAGTAATTACATCGTCTGGAAATCTAAATACACTATTTAAACATAGTCTATCATTGTTATTGAGTCACTAAGGCCTTGTCCAGTCCTATGTGAGCATGCATCTTATCAATCGATATCATCCAACAATACCTGAAACATATGTGAAAACGAGGTCAGCAAAGAAATGCTGGCGAATACATTAGTTTTGTTGAAAATAAGTTTCATGACTTCTGTTTGAGAAAATGTTTAGTCATGAACCTTGTAATTTGCTTTGTCTTTGTAAATCATTTGAAAAATAATAAGTTCGGATGATAAGTATAAATAAGAGAATAATGCATGATTAAATGAATAACCATGTAAAAATGAGTTTGTGTAAGATAAGTTGTTTGTAAATAAATGTCTTGTGAAAAATATGTTACTTGTATAAAATGTTCTATGTCTTAAACTGAAATGATTCAAATAACGCTACAATATGTAATACCATACAAACACTTATATATAGGAAGTACCAGCGGCGTATCCACCATGTTTGTATCATATTACACACGCATCGTTACTTAATCACTTAATCAAACCAAACCAAACAATGTAAAATGTCTATGTTTAAATCAATTGTCAAATGTATTGAATAATATGTCAAAGTATTCATGTCAAGATGTAATTCATGTCAAAATGTCTATGTCAAATATCCATGTCAAATGTCTATGTCAAATATCCATGTATGGCAAGTGAAATGTCTCAACTAAACCATATGCACAACAACAAAGTATTGAAGTAAACTTGGTTTAAACCAATACTATGTTTCGTGTAAATGCATGATCAAATGTAAATCATGTACAAATGTTTACCCAATCGTTACCCATTCGTTCAAATCGTTCTTGTTTTAATCGTTCTAATCGTTCTTGTTTTAATCGTTCTAATCGTTCTTGTTTTAATCGTGAACTACTTTATGATCGATTCTCTAATAACATTCAAACCTTCTTGACGCGTTCCTCGTTCCAACTCGCTCTCGTTCTCGTTCTTAACAAACCCTTACAAAGGATAAGTTAATAATTTCGTTCTTAACAAATCCTTACCAAAGGATTAGTTAATAAATACAGATTCAGTCGCTACCCACAACCCCCACACATAACAATGGGTGCAGTAAATAACGGGATTTGTCAGATCCTATGGTACCATAACCTAATACTGGTCGGCTTGATCATAGCTAATGAATGTCATCGGTCATGTAAACTACAACCAACAAGTTTGTTCACTTCTTGAAATTTGTTATTAGTTTTTGAAATCATTGTATTCGTTCTTGAAATCATTGTTAGCGTTCTTGAAATAATTGTAATTGTTCTTGAAACCACATTGTAATTGTTCTTGAAACCATTGATAAAACATTTAGCACATATGAGTCACCCCAAAACAGTTGAAAACAGTAAAAGAGGGGAATAATGTACTCGCATGGGAGTGCTTAGGAGTCTTGAACAACTACCAAGAAAGCTAGAGGAGTCCCGGAAATCAAACGGTACCTAATGTAGGTAATTACATAATTAACCCGAACCTAAATTGGAAGACTGGGTAGCAGGAGGGTTTGTAAACCAAATGAGTGTAGGAACTCATATGATATGGTTTAACAAAGCCTACATACTAAATGAAACTTAACCTAAGTATTATCGACCCATCGCGACCCATTAAGGTAACTTATGCTACTTTAACGCGTCGTGCGCGTGAAACGCGTTCGGACCGTCTAACTAGTCCTATGACAAGTGTTATATGCCTAAACATGTTACATAATCAGTTATGTGACAAACGTTTAGGTTACATATGCTTAATTACCAATTATACATGAAAAGGGTATTCTGGTAATTTACCTAAGGCATATAAACTACCTATCATACAACTATTTAAACGATGTGACCATAGGGTATAACCTCGGAAGGTTATGCCCTATACTAGGGTCACCTAATGTATTTGGTCGGATCCTAATGATCGACCAAACTGGGTCGGGTTCGAAGGTATAAGCGATTTATCAGATCGCTTACCCTACGACCCTAGACAACGTGGTAATCAGTAGGCATAGTCCCAAGGGACTATAACCAACGTGATTACAATCACGTTGCGAAGTTCAAACGAACTTCGCATTGACCATTACTGGTCAACGCTGAAACTCAAACAAAGTTTGACTTTCTGACTCGAAAAGCAGTAAAATAAGGAAAAGAACGAAAGAATACTTACGAAGGGTCCCCGAATGCTAAACTCGATTCAAAAATCTCAGGTATGAAACAAATGTCTCAACTTAGAGTTTCTCAAATCAAGTTTCTTGTAAGTTTAGCAATGGGGGGTATGGGGTATTTATAGGAATACCCGAACCGTTAAGATCGTTTCATGGAAAACGTGCCTTAATCCCATCCGTACATGTGTTGAAATGTCATGGTGTTTAGGTGTTTAAATTCCATCCATACATGTGTTGAAAGGTCATGGTGTTTAGGTGTTTAAATTCCATCCATACATGTGTTGAAATGTCATGGTGCCTAAATTCCATCCTTATCCGCTGACTAAGCAAGTTAGAATGTGTGGTTGTGAATTAAACAACGGCTAATACATCGAATCTGGTCCTGAATGCGAAAAACGATCCAAATGACGTGACGAATGGATTTTTCTTATGGCGAACACTAAAATAAAATATTTTAGTGCTAACATAATTTTTTTGATGTCCGGATGTATTCAGAACGTAAGTTATGCGCGAAAATGCAAACTTGTGCACTTTTTGACACTTTTAGTCCCTGAATGACCCAAAAGTTTATTTTAGCACACCGAACCCCTCAAAGCCTATTTCTAAGCTATGTAAAGGATATTTATGGTATGTTTAACTTATGGTCATGTTCCGGAAGGTCTGTTACAGTTCAAATTGGCATACTTTCGCAGTTTGTCAAATTTAGTCCCTGTAAGCGATTAAACTTTGATTTCACCACACCAAACCTTCCAAAACTTATATCTAAGTTATGTAAAGGTTATTTAAGGTATGTTAAGCCTATGTCACTATTCCGGAGTGTTTGTTGCATTAAACTGGTTATATTTACGCATCAGTGCGCGTATAACCTTCCAGAAAGCGATTTAGAGTTTGAAATCGAACAAAAATTGATATGTGCAAATGATACACATATTTTTACAAATCCCAAGTATGAAATACAATATTTCATTGGTTTGGTATTTGTTTGATGGCCGTGGAGGCATAGGTGTTACAGTCTCCCCTACTTTAGGAAATTTCGTCTCGAAATTTATTTAGAGGAAGCTTGTGAGAGCTTGAAAACATGAAATTGAAAAGATCGAATAACATTGGTTTGGGTTTTGAACTTCTAGTAACCTTTAATAACATCATGATTACAATGTAAGAGGGATACTTATATACAAGTATATGAAGCGTCATTGGTGCGTCCACCGTACCTCCATTACATCGTTCTCATTTCGTTATTGTTGTCACTATCGGCTCTTACACATAATAAATCTTACTGGGTTTCTGTGCACTAAATTTCATAATTATGTACGCGTCCATAATCAGACAATTCCTTGCACAGTTCACACAGTCTATTTTATAGTGTGTAGGGGAAAACCAAATGAACAATCCTGTGATGAGTGTGACTAGACCGCCTTAGAATCCTTTTAATTAAATCAATAAATGATCTAAATAGACTATCAAGGAGTCTGTCCAGCTACATCACTAGATTTCGTTCTTTAACCAAATCGTGAATCAATCTTTTTGACTAGACCACTAAAGGGTCTCTCATCGAATCATGGAATGGTACTATATAACCCAAGGGTCTTAACTATTACATAGAAGCCCATTAAGGATTGAAGGTAGTACTTTTTGAATATCCTGCTACGAATCCCTCATATGACGATATGAAAGATTCTGGGAGGATTTGGATAACGAATATCCAGAGTATTAAAAACACAAAAATGCATAAAAGAAAACATAAGATGAATAAACACATAGTCACATAATTGTATACTCGTTCAATCGCATAATCGTTCAATTTGACCTATAATTTGTTATCTTTGGACACGGGTATTTAAAGCATACCAGAAACCCAATCCGTGGATTTCCTTTGGCACTTTAAATATTTTCAAGAATCTAACTATGAAGATAGGAAGATCTTAAAAGGAATTCGGTTTGTCCTAATTGAGTTGTTTTGTACATTTTAAAGTGTACAAGGAATTCAATCAGGGCTCCGATGTCAACGAAGGTGTTGATCGTGATCGGCTCAGGACATGAATAGATCAAGGTGTCATCAATAATAACAATGACGATCTGATCCACATAAGGCTTGCAGACTCTATTTATTAAGTTCTTGAAGATGGCTGGAGTATTTGTCAACCTAAAAGGCATGACTGTAAACTCGTAATGGCCATCCTTCATGCAGAAAACCGTTTTGGGAATATCTTCTTCGAGAATACAAAGTTGATGATACCCAAAACGCAAATCGATCTTGGAAAAGCATGAACGCTATGCAGTTGATCGGAGAAATCGTTGATTTAAGGTAGGGGGATATCGATTCTTGATGGTAAGCTTACTAGGCTTACGTTAATCGATACACATTCGAAAAGATCTATTTTTTTTCTTTTCGCAAGGAGAACAGGAGTTTCTCCAAGGTGAAAAGTTCGGACGGATGAATCCTTTATCAGACAACTCTTGAAGCTGTTTTGATAATTCTTGCATCTCGAACGGTGCAAGACGATAAAATACTTTAGATTTAAAAGAAACCAGTGTTTGAGGTTCTTAGGGAGATCTCAAGTGATCGTAAAAATGACAGAACCACACGAGTAGTTTTGTCTTTGTGTTGACATCACAAGGTTGAATCAAACATTCATACAATTGCATTAGTTAGAAAATAAAACCACAAATTTTTATTTATATAACAACCGCATTGTCTTTAAATGTTACAAGATACCAACCAGAGGAAAAACAAAATACTAATTGTTCACTCCTTCAACATTGAGTGCCTCATTGATGTTAAACACTCGACCACGTGCTGGATTCACATTGACGTTGACATTCGCATTTGGGTTTGCGTTAGCATTTGCATTTACCCGTCTTGGGCAGTTGTGGCGGAAGTGACCAATCTCTCCGCAGTTGAAACATGAACCCAGTGGAAATCTCGCAGCATTCCCTTGAACCGGAGCTTGAACCTGAGCAGCCTGATTTTGTCCCAAACGACAAATCTTGGCCAAATGCCCAAGTTTACCACACGTCGTGCATTGCCAGCAAGCTTGTTGTACTGCGTGATGACCGTTGCAGTGTGCACAATAAGGTGCGGTACCGGCATATGCTTTCTTTGCAGGTGGCTGAGCTGGTTGGTTCTGCAGGTTCTGTGCAGTCTGTGCTGTAACAGCAAAATTTTGGGCACCCTTTCGCTTCTTTGATTTCTTTGACGTCTCACCTTCCTTACCCTTCTTGTTTTGTCCTTTCTTGCTATCCTCCTTGTCAGCTGACTGTTTCTTGCCCTTGTCACCCTTCCTGTGTAACTTGTTCTTCTGAATCTGCGACTCAGTCAATGTCGCTGATAACTCGATCGCTTGACGGAGTGTGGCAGGGTTACTACCAGTAAGGATGTCTTGTACCGAGTCAGGTAGGCCGTCGATGTACCTTTCGATAGCTATGTCAAGTGGGGTAACCATTGTAGGGCAAAGCAGACTCAGCTCCTCAAACCTATCAGTATGTGCCCTGTGCTCACCACTATCTTGCTTCAACTCATCAAATTCCTTCTCCAAAGCTCGCTGCTCATGACGAGGACAGAATTCCCTCATCATCAGAGCCCTAAGTTCAGCCCATGTCTGTGCGAGAGCAACTTCCGCACCTCGGTCTCTCATTACCCCATTCCACCATGTAAGAGCCCTCTTCTGAAACACGCTCGAGGAGAACTCGACCCTGCGATTATCCGGGCACTGCACGTGGCGAAAAGTATTCTCAATGCTTTCGAACCACTGAAGAAGCCCAGTTGCTCCTTCAGAACCACTAAACTTGAGTGGTTTAGCCTGGTTGAAATCCTTGTATTTGCATAGCACATTGTTGTTGTTGTTGGCTTGGTTCCATTGAGCAAAGAGGTTTGGGAATTGAGCAGCCATTTGCTGCGCAATGATTTCTGCCAGCTCGGCAGTCTCTATCTGGCTTTCGCGTCGAGGAGGCATTGTCTAAAAGAGGAAACATGAAAGGAAACGAGTGAGAGAATTTAGACGAAAAGAATGAGATGAAACAAATCTGATGAATGCAAGGATAGTGGTCATTTGTTTGTTACTACAAAGCAACAAACGACCTTGGTGATTAGTCAAAGTAAATAGGTTAAAAAAATAATGTATCGCGAAGACATGCTCGCCTATAAGTGAACACTCATCCCAAGAATTCCCAGGTAAGCACAACTGGTCTCGCGTCTGATGAGATGTATACGAAGTGCTTGCCTAGACAGAAAACCCAGAATACAGGCATTCACCCTTCCAGTTTGCACGTGTTCACATTATTTAAAACCCAAAACCTTGACGAGATTTTGAAAATTCAAAGGGGTTCAAAACCATATAACAGAGGGTTCAAAACCTTACAATAGAGGGTTCAAAATCTAGAAATTAATCATCCTAGAACAGATGATTAGTTTTCAAAGCGGTTTTGAAATTTATGTTCTTGTTGTGGTCGTCACCTAAGGATAGGTGACGGTATTGTTTTATGACTAAACGCAAGTAAACTCGCGTTAGGGTCCTAAGAAGGTTATAGACTAGGTCAAAGCATTACTAATTACTAATAACCTAATTCCCTATAACCATTGGCTCTGATACCATCTTTCTGTCACACCCCGACCGCGTAAAACAACAAATCGCGGCGGAAACATCGGGGCGTGTTGCAACAGAATTAATGTTTCATAACCATGGATATCAAAAGTGTTTCGTTTTATTAAACATTGAGTAATTACATCGTCTGGAAATCTAAATACACTATTTAAACATAGTCTATCATTGTTATTGAGTCACTAAGGCCTTGTCCAGTCCTATGTGAGCATGCATCTTATCAATCGATATCATCCAACAATACCTGAAACATATGTGAAAACGAGGTCAGCAAAGAAATGCTGGCGAATACATTAGTTTTGTTGAAAATAAGTTTCATGACTTCTGTTTGAGAAAATGTTTAGTCATGAACCTTGTAATTTGCTTTGTCTTTGTAAATCATTTGAAAAATAATAAGTTCGGATGATAAGTATAAATAAGAGAATAATGCATGATTAAATGAATAACCATGTAAAAATGAGTTTGTGTAAGATAAGTTGTTTGTAAATAAATGTCTTGTGAAAAATATGTTACTTGTATAAAATGTTCTATGTCTCAAACTGAAATGATTCAAATAACGCTACAATATGTAATACCATACAAACACTTATATATAGGAAGTACCAGCGGCGTATCCACCATGTTTGTATCATATTACACACGCATCGTTACTTAATCACTTAATCAAACCAAACCAAACAATGTAAAATGTCTATGTTTAAATCAATTGTCAAATGTATTGAATAATATGTCAAAGTATTCATGTCAAGATGTAATTCATGTCAAAATGTCTATGTCAAATATCCATGTCAAATGTCTATGTCAAATATCCATGTATGGCAAGTGAAATGTCTCAACTAAACCATATGCACAACAACAAAGTATTGAAGTAAACTTGGTTTAAACCAATACTATGTTTCGTGTAAATGCATGATCAAATGTAAATCCTGTACAAATGTTTACCCAATCGTTACCCATTCGTTCAAATCGTTCTTGTTTTAATCGTTCTAATCGTTCTTGTTTTAATCGTTCTAATCGTTCTTGTTTTAATCGTGAACTACTTTATGATCGATTCTCTAATAACATTCAAACCTTCTTGACGCGTTCCTCGTTCCAACTCGCTCTCGTTCTCGTTCTTAACAAACCCTTACCAAAGGATAAGTTAATAATTTCGTTCTTAACAAATCCTTACCAAAGGATTAGTTAATAATTACAGATTCAGTCGCTACCCACAACCCCCACACATAACAATGGGTGCAGTAAATAACGGGATTTGTCAGATCCTATGGTACCATAACCTAATACTGGTCGGCTTGATCATAGCTAATGAATGTCATCGGTCATGTAAACTACAACCAACAAGTTTGTTCACTTCTTGAAATTTGTTATTAGTTTTTGAAATCATTGTATTCGTTCTTGAAATCATTGTTAGCGTTCTTGAAATAATTGTAATTGTTCTTGAAACCACATTGTAATTGTTCTTGAAACCATTGATAAAACATTTAGCACATATGAGTCACCCCAAAACAGTTGAAAACAGTAAAAGAGGGGAATAATGTACTCGCATGGGAGTGCTTAGGAGTCTTGAACAACTACCAAGAAAGCTAGAGGAGTCCCGGAAATCAAACGGTACCTAATATAGGTAATTACATAATTAACCCGGACCTAAATTGGAAGACTGGGTAGCAGGAGGGTTTGTAAACCAAATGAGTGTAGGAACTCATATGATATGGTTTAACAAAGCCTACATACTAAATGAAACTTAACCTAAGTATTATCGACCCATCGCGACCCATTAAGGTAACTTATGCTACTTTAACGCGTCGTGCGCGTGAAACGCGTTCGGACCGTCTAACTAGTCCTATGACAAGTGTTATATGCCTAAACATGTTACATAATCAGTTATGTGACAAACGTTTAGGTTACATATGCTTAATTACCAATTATACATGAAAAGGGTATTCTGGTAATTTACCTAAGGCATATAAACTACCTATCATACAACTATTTAAACGATGTGACCATAGGGTATAACCTCGGAAGGTTATGCCCTATACTAGGGTCACCTAATGTATTTGGTCGGATCCTAATGATCGACCAAACTGGGTCGGGTTCGAAGGTATAAGCGATTTATCAGATCGCTTACCCTATGACCCTAGACAACGTGGTAATCAGTAGGCATAGTCCCAAGGGACTATAACCAACGTGATTACAATCACGTTGCGAAGTTCAAACGAACTTCGCATTGACCATTACTGGTCAACGCTGAAACTCAAACAAAGTTTGACTTTCTGACTCGAAAAGCAGTAAAATAAGGAAAAGAACGAAAGAATACTTACGAAGGGTCCCCGAATGCTAAACTCGATTCAAAAATCTCAGGTATGAAACAAATGTCTCAACTTAGAGTTTCTCAAATCAAGTTTCTTGTAAGTTTAGCAATGGGGGGTATGGGGTATTTATAGGAATACCCGAACCGTTAAGATCGTTTCATGGAAAACGTGCCTTAATCCCATCCGTACATGTGTTGAAATGTCATGGTGTTTAGGTGTTTAAATTCCATCCATACATGTGTTGAAAGGTCATGGTGTTTAGGTGTTTAAATTCCATCCATACATGTGTTGAAATGTCATGGTGCCTAAATTCCATCCTTATCCGCTGACTAAGCAAGTTAGAATGTGTGGTTGTGAATTAAACAACGGCTAATACATCGAATCTGGTCCTGAATGCGAAAAACGATCCAAATGACGTGACGAATGGATTTTTCTTATGGCGAACACTAAAATAAAATATTTTAGTGCTAACATAATTTTTTTGATGTCCGGATGTATTCAGAACGTAAGTTATGCGCGAAAATGCAAACTTGTGCACTTTTTGACACTTTTAGTCCCTGAATGACCCAAAAGTTTATTTTAGCACACCGAACCCCTCAAAGCCTATTTCTAAGCTATGTAAAGGATATTTATGGTATGTTTAACTTATGGTCATGTTCCGGAAGGTCTGTTACAGTTCAAATTGGCATACTTTCGCAGTTTGTCAAATTTAGTCCCTGTAAGCGATTAAACTTTGATTTCACCACACCAAACCTTCCAAAACTTATATCTAAGTTATGTAAAGGTTATTTAAGGTATGTTAAGCCTATGTCACTATTCCGGAGTGTTTGTTGCATTAAACTGGTTATATTTACGCATCAGTGCGCGTATAACCTTCCAGAAAGCGATTTAGAGTTTGAAATCGAACAAAAATTGATATGTGCAAATGATACACATATTTTTACAAATCCCAAGTATGAAATACAATATTTCATTGGTTTGGTATTTGTTTGATGGCCGTGGAGGCACAGGTGTTACACTAGGTAAGGCTCCTTGTGGTTTTTCGTAGAAATTTTGGGCGAATTGGCTTACTTGTTTTTCAATATTTTGCATGCTAGCTTGTTGGTTCCTAATTTCGGCCTCGGTTTATAGGAACCTTTCCGAATATCTTTTGTCGGATTCGGAGAAAAGGCGAGTGATGAGATCCTCAAGTCTTTCTCTTTCTCCTTGTTGTGGTTGGAAACTGTGTTGCTCATTTAGGGGTTGTTGTTTAAAGTTAGATCGTTGATTTTGATTTTGTTGGTTATTATCTCCCGATTCCCTTCAACAAAAGTTGGTGTGATTTCGCCACTCGAGGGTGAAGGAGTTACTTGGGGCTCCCGGTGGTCGTGGATGGTTATTGGGGTAATTCACCACTTCCGATTGATTTTCTATATCTTTCATGCAACTCCAGTTTTCATGTGGTCCACCACACCCTTCACAAGCCATAACCGAAACCATTTTATTTAATTCGAGTTTCTTTATTTTTAAAGTTAAGGCTTCGATTTGAGCTTGTAAAGAAGTGGTTTTGTCCACTTGATGGGCACCCGGGGCTATGGATTTTGAACCCCTAGGAGTGTGCCATTGAAAACTATTTTGAGCAATCTCTTCAATTTGGTTATAAATTTCCTCGGGCGTCGATTCCCAAGGAGTCCCCCGGAGTTAGAATCAAGTATTTGCCTTGTGTATGGTAAGAGTCCATTGTAGAAAATGGAAACTTGTTGCCAATGTTCAAGACCATGATGTAAGCATTTCCTTAATAAAGAGTGCGGAATCCCCTTGACGTATGGATCTTTCACAGAATTGTCAATCTAATCAAGAGTGCGGAATCCTCTTGATCAGAATATAGCAGAAAACGTGTAGGAACAGAAATCAGCAATTCACTTTCAAACCGGATCTTTATTGATTATCTATCAAACTGATTACAATCAATCAAGATCCCTAACCACACTCAAATTCGTCCAAGCCCTAAGCACTCTCACGAATTCTCTCTAAAATCTGTTTTTGGCTTATCAACCTAAACCCTAAAGCAAAGCCTTGTTTATATAACACAAGGTTGCTACTTTAGGCTTGGGTTCCTACATGGGCAAGCCCAATTCGTCCCCCTAGACCCAAAGTGGGTTTTGTTTAGTCCAAACTCTATTATTCCACTAATACAAAGCTAAACCCGCTAACTGTTTATCGTTTAACTAATTACAAGATATCCAAAGACCAAATCTAAGCTGTTGTCACAAATATGCACCAACAAACTCCCCCTTGACAATAGCTTCATAAAATAACTTTGTCTTCAGTCATCTTGCATTCTTCAAGTAGTCTTGCACTGTCTTTGGTCTTTGGATAGCTTCAGCTTTAACAGCTTCTGTCAGTAACAGAGACTCCCCCTAAGCTGATGCATCCAATCACCAAATATTCAAAAACATTAGCACTTGAGTAAACTCCAGTTCAGCATTTGCACAGCAATCTTCAAACTCTTCAACTTTGTCTGCAATGTAGAAAGGAGGTTCTACCATGCATCCAATCAAACTCTCACCTCTTCACAGCAACTCATCACTTTAACTTCTCAGCAACACACTGCTTCAATCTGTATACAATAAAACAAACATCTCGAGAAACCATAAGAATTTTTCAACAAAGTTAAATAAATTATTATTCAAGAGATTATATCACAGATTAAGCATTTTCAACTTATCACCAACACGTAAAACTTTTTGTTCAACACACAAGAACCTCATGATTTTAAAATTTTAAACTCACTTTCCAACACCGTCTCCCCCTATCAGTAACAATTCCTCCAAGAATAACAGTTTTCCGTACGTTAAGAATTTTAAACAGAAAAAGACACTATTTTTGGATTTTTTTTATATTTTCTGAAAGCAAGTAAATAACAAAAGCAATAAACACTTTATTTTTGTGAGAAGCACCGGTAAGAAGATCATATCAGCACAGTCAAACTGTTTTCACACTATTAGATAATTCTTTATTTAATTTTTCGTCAGTCCAAGACGATTACCAGTATGTTTGTCCACTTAAACAAAATGCATGAACATTTCAAGTACCATTACCGTATGATACGTTAAGGTAATTTTATTTCTGATATATTAGTGTGTCCCACTTCAGGATATACCCCCACGATCAAGGTATGCACAAAGATTCATCGTAGAAGGTGAGTATACTGAATTCATCCGTTTTGTTTTTCAATGTTTAGATAATTGGTGATCAGGTCAGTACTTCCGTACAGTAAAGAGACCAAAATATCTAACGAGGGCTATGACAAATACCATTTTTGGTACGATTTATGCATTTTTGCACATTTTGAATGACTCTCTATGAGAGCTTTTTCATTTATGGGATTTGGCATTTTTTGCTCTTTTAAGATATCCTGGTTGTGCCTAGGTCAGCATGTATCTGGATGCAGCAGAAGGACAACCTTGATATCCCCAGATGAAATAACAGTATAAAGACCCAAAACTTCAGATTTTGGCAATCTATCAACACAAGATTTAAGGTCATTAAACTATACACCACTGATGTGTTACCCACTCATACACAGTTCATTTAGGTTTATATCACATTGGTAAGTTGATTATTTCATGCTTTTGCCTACTGGTACATCGTATGATGAAGCTGCTATCACACTTAAGCATTTTAATTTCAGTTTTAGTGTGACAGTCTAACTTGCTGATGTACTGTCATTTCTTCTTTTTCACACAGTGATAACTCATTTTTAATTTTCTATTTTTTTTATGTTTTTGATTTTTCAATTTTTTTGTATTTTTGATTTTTAAGAAAACAGTAAACTATTTACAAAATTCTTATGAAAAACCAGTTATTCAAGATTCCTCATCCCGTTGAGTTCGACTAAATGTTCAAAGCGAGCCCTGTCAAATGCTTTAGTATAAAAATCTGCAAGGTTATCTTCTGTTTCGACTCAGCACTTTGAACTTCAATTTAAATCATTTAATATATATATATCAACAATCTCACATCCCTCGTCATGTGCCTAGAGCAGCCACTATCAACATACCATTAGTTGATAATCCTCCTTAGCAGCTCCTGCACACACCAACTAAGAAATTAGTTAGATTGGGGGACCCAAGCCTTAATGGTCTTGGGTCGTCCAAATTCACCAACTACTGGAACATCCATCCAATATCCATTACTCCTAACTAGATTCTTGGATCTCAGACCTGTTGACGGAATTTGATTTTGATTTCCACTAGGTCTTTGGTCTTGAGGGTTCCTATATGTGTTTGGACTATTTGACCTTTGGAAATTTTGATACCTTGAATTTTGATTCCAAGAAGCATGATTGTTGTAATTTCTAAAGCCATTGTTATAAAAAGTTCGACCACCATTATTTTGGTATCGATTTTGATATTGACCTTGACTTCTGAAATTATTAGAATTATAATTGTTCATTCTTGGTGAACTGCTTCTAGGTCTCTCATATCTGCCTGGTGGAGATTTAGGCTGAAATCTTGGTTGATTTCTTTGAAAACGAGGAACTTGTGGAGTTCCTTTTTCAGCCTTGTCTACACCAACAGCAACATTCTCTGGTTGCTTAGAAGCAGATTTCTTTGGAGAATTTGCAACTTTCTCCTCATTATCACCTTTCTTCTCAGGTGATTTCCCTCTCTGTTTCTCACTAACTTGTGCTTCATTCTTTTTGTTAGGACATCAGCTAGCTACATGTCCCTTGGTGTGACATTTGAAGCACGATCTCTTTTTCGAAGACTTCTTATCTGAAGCCTTTAAACTAGATTCAGGTTTTGATGATGATGCCTTAGAAGAATTTGGTTCAGTTTGCTTAGTTTCAGAATTTTCTTTATTCTTATTTTTAGCAAACTCTACATTAGATTCATTTTCAATAACAGTTGTTTCGCTTTTCATGTCACTTCCTTGAACAAAATTAATCTGTTTAACAATAGTTGGATTCTTATTCTTAGGATGTGAAGTTTTCTTTTTCAAAACTGGTTTCCTGTTATCATTCTTCTTAGCATCATCACACGCAGACTCATCACCTTGCTTTGATGTGGAACTACTTGGTGATGTTGACATAAAGTCTATTAGCTCATTTTCATCAGGCAGGAATGAATAGTCATGACTAAGAGGAGGTGGAACTTCATTAAAGCCCTGAAAGCCCACACTGGTCTTGTCATTACTCTTCTTTAACCCACCCTTCATGTGTTTCATTACAAAAGACGAATCTCTGAATTGACTCAATTTCTTTTCAAGTTCAACAATTTTGAGTTGTGCATCTGACAACTCTTTGCATTTTTCAGAAATCTCTTTTGTTTTCTCAGCTATCATGTCATGAGCTAAATCTATTACTTGAAGTTTTTCGTTTAGTTTGCAAGTTAAAGCTTCAATTTCAGCTTCATAACTTTTTATCTTCTTCAAGTATAAAGATTCGTTTCTTTTAGCAAAAAAAATTGATTCTTTTATGTTAGACATCTCGCTTACCAGACTTTGGTTTTGTGTTGTCAACCTGTCAACCTCACCCTGTAGTTCAAGACATTTTAAGCACACATAAATAGATTGTACCTCTTTCTCATGAACTTCTGTAGTTTGATTAGCGATAACCTATTCAGCTTCACTCTGTTTCTCTACATCAGAATCCACTTTTGCTTCAGCATTTTTCACTTCAGATTCAGCATCACTCACAGTAGTTTCAGCCTCATCAACTGGCACTATCTCTGCCATGAATGCCTGAGTGGCACTCTCATTTCCCTGATATCGCTTTTGTAATGCATCCCACATATCCTTTGAATTAGTGTACTTTTTGAAGGTATGCTTGATGCTATCAGGTAAGGACATCTTTATCGCAGCCAAGGCTCTCTTTTCAGCCTCATACATCTTTTTATCATCCTCTTGCATGTTCACATAGTCTGTTCTATGTGGTCTGCCCTCAAAATCGTGTGTTGGGTTTGTATACCCATCTTCAATACAGATCCACATGCGTGCATCCTGATATTTAATGAAGGATTGGAAGCTGTCCTTCCATGTAAGATAATTCTCCACCTTCATCATCTTAGGTGCATTCAAATTCGTCATGTTCGACATTTTAACGCAACAGACTGGTAAAACCGTACAAAATATCTCCGAAAACAGTGGTTACCAAATTACACCTTTAGAATCGTCTTGAAAAGACGAATGCAATGATATATAATTCCTCTCCTAATTTCGCTGGGTTCTGGGTTAATTTCGCTGGCGTGTTATTTGTTCAATTGATAATTTCGCTAAGGAAAATTATACGGCTACCAAAGTTGCATTTGGATTTCAAATTCGCCGGGCCAAACAATTTCGCTGGTCACCGAGATATCAACTCACAAATTCGCTGGACAGTTAAATTCGCTGAACTAGTAAATCTGGAAACTTAATCTGTTCGAACTTTTTGAAGATTCTATCTCCTCACCAACACAAATCTGCAAAATCAGACAACCTAATCAGCACAATATTTTCGAAAAATATGAAAAACTGATCAAAAAACACGAAGAACAGTGTTCGAATCTTCAAGTCTATCAGCCGAAAACTTTTCCAGAATCAACAAATTCTTTCCAGAAATCCTGCAAAACAGCAATTAAACAAAGCAGAAGATCAAAACAGCCAAAAAATTTTGAAATTTTTTATCAAACCAACAAGAATTTCGAAACCCTAATTTTCAGGTTTCACAGATTTCGAAAATTCTTCCTGTTTCTGCAGCCAACAATTCTGAACCGAGCCTTCAAGAGCCTAATGCTCTGATACCAATTGTAGGTCCCCTTGACGTATGGATCTTTCACAGAATTGTCAATCTAATCAAGAGTGCGGAATCCTCTTGATCAGAATATAGCAGAAAATGTGTAGGAATAGAAATCAGCAATTCACTTTCAAACCGGATCTTTATTGATTATCTATCAAACTGATTATAATCAATCAAGATCCCTAACCACACTCAAATTCGTCCAAGCCCTAAGCACTCTCACGAATTCTCTCTAAAATCTGTTTTTGGCTGATCAACCTAAACCCTAAAGCAAAGCCTTGTTTATATAACACAAGGTTGCTACTTTAGGCTTGGGTTCCTACATGGGCAAGCCCAATTCGTCCCCCTAGACCCAAAGTGGGTTTTGTTTTGCCCAAACTCTATTATTCCACTAATACAAAGCTAAACCCGCTAACTGTTTATCGTTTAACTAATTACAAGATATCCAAAGACCAAATCTAAGCTGTTGTCACAAATATGCACCAACATCCTTGAACTTCTCCCATGTCTCGTACAAAGATTCCCTGTCGACTTGAGAATAAGAGTTAATCTCGGTCATAAGTTTGGCAACTTTAGCGGGAGGGAAGTATTTGTAGAGAAATTTTTGGGCAAGTTCATCCCAAGTGTGCACGGACCCACTTGGGAGGGTGTTTAGCCAAGCTTTTGCTCAGTCTTTGAGGGGAAAAGGGAACATACAGAGCCTGATAGCATCATTGGAGGCTCTGTTGATCCGAAAGGTATCACATATTTCCAAAAAGTTGGTAATATGTAAATGGGGATCTTCATCGGGTAGGCCGTGAAAGGTGGCAGAATTTTGGAGCATTTCGATTAGATGTGGTCGAAGCTCAAAGTTGTTGGCATCGACATTAGGAGGTTTAACAGCGGCTCCAAGATTACCGACCATAGGCCGTAGGTAATCCATGAGAGTGCTATGATCCGCCATGGGGAGGTTTTGGGTTGAAGCTTTTTTCGGTTTTTAGCTTGAAGTCTTTTTCTTAAAAAGCGTCCAGGTTCGTCGAGTAGCACTTTTATGTCTTTGTCGGAGGTGAAGGCCATGCACCAGGTTGTATTTCCTGTGAATTATACAGAGTTGCGTTACTTTCTGCGAACAAAAACACAAAAATGGCTGATCAGAAGGGTAGCACGACCCCGTGATAGGCACGACCCTATGCTGTCTAGAAAAAGTTTATGTTTTCAGGTTCCCAGATACTAGAGGTTTGACATGGCCCCGTGCTCCTATAACACGACACCGTGTGGTTATTCCAGTAACAAGAAAACAACTCTTCTCAGATACTGTAGGTCTGACACGGCCCCGTGTTGATCAAACACGACCCCGTGTTATTCTTGCAGAGAGTGGAAAAATAGGAGAAAACGAAGAAAAACTTAAAAAGAAAAATTAGAAAAGCATAAAAACGATTAGGCCACTGATTTAAAACTTTCTTAAAATCCTTATTTCCCTGGCAGCGGTGCCAAAAACATGACGTGTTTGTGAGTGTGTACGAATTTTTGCTATATTTTTAAGTACCCTTTTTACTCTGTTATCAAGTTTTAAATTTATAAAACACGATATAAGACTATCACTCTCTACAAAACGCTAGGGCAAGTGCACCCATCGTTGGCATAGTATAGTGATGGTAAGATACAGAGGTCGTCCAAGGACACAAGAGCTTTTAATACCAGAATATCGTCGACGTCTAATCTAACCAAATTTGAAGTAAAGATTTTTTTAATAAGTAAATTAAAGAAACTAAATAAATAAAGGAACAAATAGACAAGATAGAATCTGTCACACCCTCAAAATCCAAATGCGGAGTACTACCGCGATGTGTGTGACTGACCAGGATCCTAACCACTAATCATGTTGAATCATTTGCGTATGTTATAAATTTTTCCCAATTAACACGATTAGTTTCTATGTTTAAATATCATTTGCAACTTAATGTAGCAGTGGAAATGTAAAGAAAACCCATCATAATTTAAAACCATAGGTTCTTTAATTATACGTTAACATGAAACTTTCCAACCACGCTCTCCCGCCGATTGCAATGTCCGTCCAAAGCTGTAGCGAGCAACCTGCAAAGCATGCAGAAAGGTGTCAAGATAAAGTTGGCGAGTTCACGAATTCATAGTTTTCCAGTTTTATTTCCAAAAACTTTTGTTGTTTAATTACTCATTTATACCATGCCATGGGGAACTACCCCATATGGAAGCTACTAAACTCCATGATATACCGAAACTATCGTACTTGTGTTGTTGGTGCCTCGTTTGTCAATGCCTATCATCATCGACGGTTGCCGAGGACTATTAGTTCACCCCCGTCCACTCAAGGCACGGTGTGAGGTTAGTGAGACCTAAATAACGATATTTAACTAATATCCCATTCGTCAGGCCAGGCGACTAATCGGTACTGTAAGGTGGGGACTTCGTGATAGAGTTTTGTTTAGAACACTTGTTGCATCTAATATAAATAGTAATTAATTGAACATCCCACACAAGGGAAAAATGTTACCCGTATCCCACACAAGGAGATAATGTTACCCGTATCCCACACAAGAAGATAATGTTACCCATATCCCACATAAGGAGATAGTAAGCAGTCCCAAACCAGGGAAAGTGTTGTTTGTACCGTTCAGCGTATTCCAAACCAGGAATAGTAAGCAATCCCAAACCAGGGAGAGTTAACCAACTGGGGTAGCCCAGTTGGCCACCGACACCCACCTCTTCTTCGAGTCCTGGGAGTGGCATATGTCTCCCAGGATAAGAACTCGGCAAAGGGAATTCACTGCGGAGCTAGCTTGGTCGGGTAGCGGCTCCCGGAGTGGGATCACTCCGGCGGTTGGGAGCATCGTGCACTATCACCCCCCCCCCCCAAACCAGGGAGAGTGTTTTTCGTTCCGTTTCCCAACCACTGGGAACACATGCTTTAAGTAAAAAGTTGTGAACTCACCTTTGCTTTGCTTGGTAGATAAAGCATTTGTCCTAAGTTGGTCAACCACATCCTATTATGGTTACCACTTGTAGAACGGTAAACAAGTACTCACGTATAAGCTGCACGTTTCTAACATGTATTCTTCAAGTAGTGTACAAGTATCAACTTTTGTACATTATACTAACATGTATACACATTCATAATTATCAACACAGATTATCATAATTCAAATGTATCATGTAAGTGTGTGATTAAACAGGTAAAACATGGGCCATTACTAGTGTGCGGCCCACCGGAGTATGCGGCCCACTAAGGATAAGGCCCAAGTTGAAGTGTTCGGCCCACTTGTCAGTGTGTCGTCCACAAGAGAGTGTGTGATCTCTGACAAGTGTGCGGTCATGCTTTGTACGACAGATGGAGTGTGCAAGTGTAGTGTGCGACTTAATTAAATAAGTGTGCAGTCAACTAACAGGTGAGGACCAAAGGGATTGTGCGGGCCGACTAATAGATAAGGCCCAAAAGAACTGTGCGGCCCACCAAGAGTGTGCGGCCCATCACCCTTTTTCGGTCCAATAAGACTGTGCGGCACACATGAGGGTGTGCGGCCTCCTCATGTGTTCGGTCATGCAGAGATGCTGTGGTACGCTGTGCATTAAATGTTGTACACTACTTAAGTGATAACAATCATAATCATCATAACAACAATTCACGGATTTATCAACCAATCATTTTGTTTATCAGGATCATTTAACTTGTAATCATCATCCATCAACAAATATGCACAATCATCAGACAAAACACCAATTTTTACCTAGATTCTCATGAACCTTAATATCATATTTTACCAACATACAATGCAATTTATAAACATAATTCGTCAACCCAAATGTTATGCAAAACATGGTTTTCATTCATCATTATACCATTATCTATCAAATCCCTAACCCTCTAAATTAACAAATGTAGGCGTAAAACCTAACTAACAGTTTCTTAAGTCAAAAATCATAATGAACTTGAAACAAACATCCAGCCCCAAGAGAACCATCAGTTTTCATTAATCAGTTTGTCTTTATCAGCCTAAAATACACTTTTAACCTCACCTCCATCAAAACAGTTAGCATTTATACTCCAAACCAAGAATCATCAAATACTTTTAATTCTTATATATGCTAGACAGTTAACAAATAAACATTCATATTCAAATTCCCAATAAACATTCATACAACCATGACAGAATACAAAAGCAGCTTATCAATTTCATTTTGGCCATTTTAAAAAGCACTATAACATTTAATCATCACAACTCCTATTATCCTTCAATATACACTAACCAAGAGTAAATAAACACAGAGGGGTATAAACTGACCAAAAGTTTCGAGACAGAGGGGAATGCCTGCTGCCACGGCCACTGTACACGAGCCGGAGCTCCGGCGGTTGCTGCTGCCGGTGAGCTTCTCTGCTGCCACTATCGACGTCATCCCAACATCAATCGACGGAGTTTTTGGTCGGAGTCGCCTGATTACCGTCGATGAGTGCAGTGGCGGACCCAGGAAAATTTTTCAAGGGGCGCGGAAATTTTTAGGTCTCGATTGCCATCATAAAATATTAGAAAAAATCGATACGATTCGGGTCGGGTCGGGTCGGGTCGGGTCAGATGATAAAAGGATAATACACGATAAAAAGACAATATATATAGGGGAAGGTTAACGTTCAATAGTACATTGCTTAACGTGCGAAGCATACGCGAGTAAATTACGCATGTAATAATTTACAAACCTAATTATGCATGATCACAAAAATCACGCATGGCAAACACAAAATCACACATGGTAAGAAACCCTAATTACGCATGTTGTCGCATAATCACGCACGTTATAACACTGCTCGCATACGCTTCGCACATTAAAAACTTTTGTATTTTAAATTTTTTCTATTGCGCATATAAAATATTCTTATGTATATATCTGTATAAAAAATAATAGGAAGATGAATAAGAAATAAAATAACTAAAAACAAAAGTTAGTTTAAATTAAAAAGAAAATTTAAATGTTACGGACAATAGAATGATATGTCAATATTAGTGTATATAATTTTCTTTTACAAATTCAAATGTTATGGACAATAGAATAGCATATTTTTTTTGAAGGGTGACTTTCTATGTACAGGATCTATTGGTTACCGGGTTCATGTCGATGACAATCCCCCGTCAGCCCCGCTCTTCCGGACGCGATGTTCGATCGGCCGTTGCGCAAGCTGACCTTCGCCCGAAAACCATACTGCCCCCACACGAGAGACTCGCTAGGGTAACAGCTGGGTAAAACCGGGTTACCCTCAAGACCGCACCATGTTTGTGAAAATAAATAAATAAAGAAAAATAGATTCAAAGTCACCAAACCCAATTTGTGAAAAAAAATAACTAAAGAAGCTGAGGTAAAATAAATAAAGAAAAATAGATTCAAAGTCACCAAACCCAATGTGGGTCACTGCCAAGTACAAGTTAAATTGAAAATAAGATTAAAATAATGCCTCATGCTTTTCTTCTCCATATAACTTTTAACAAAAGCTTTTAATTTGCAGAGATTGAGCTTCTAGTTGCCGGAAGAGAATTTTCTGGCCAAAGTCATCTTCTTCTTTTTCTTTGTTTTCTTTCTATTTCGAGTTCAAGGGGTGCGATTACAAAATTATAAGGGGTGCGCTCAAGATTTTAGAGGGTCTATAACACTAATTTTGTTTATTTAAAGGGGTGCGCCCGCCCCCCTTAAGGACACTGTAGGTCCGCCCCTGGCTGAGTGCCGCCGTTGTCGGCCGTCACCATCCGACCACCATCAACTTCACCTGCGTGTCATCATCATCTTCGTCTCCGGAAAACGGGACATCATCATCATTATCCCATATCATCTCGACGAAATAAATGGTTGGAGAATACATCATCGGAGCCGTCATCGATGCTCGTCGAACTGACGGCGGACTCTCCCTCTCTTCTCGCTTACTCTCCCTCTCTCTCTCCTCTGTGTCGTCGCCGCCGTATGCCACCACCATCCAATGGTGGCCGGCTATTCAATCGGAAGATAGAGGGGGCTGGGGTGTCATAGTGGAAGGAAGGGTGTTGGTGAATGTGGTGTGCGACTGCCGGAGAAATCAGAGCCGGATTTCCAGCCGGAATCCGATCTCCGGTCGCCGGTGGAAACGAGAGAAAGAAGAGGGTTGTTTGGTGTTGTGTGGCTACAGTATACATGAAGGGGTTTTAGGGCTTTTAAAGAATATTAAGTGGGGATTTAGGATATATTTATAAGGTAGGGTGTTTAGGGGTTTAGGTGAATTGTGTTGGGCTTGGGCTCGTGTGTATGGATCCGTAATATATCGGGTGTCTCGTTTAACTGGCTGGCCCGCTTATCCTAACACTTAAATATATAATGGTAAATAATTAAATAAGTAAATCTCTCGTCGCGTGTTATTATTATTTAGTAAACAATAATAATAATAATAATAATAATATAATGAATATCACTAAAACACCCTTCTCTCGACGGTGAGAGTACGGGTTGTCACATTCTCCCCATGTTACAGGAATTTCGTTCTTGAAATTTAAGCTAGGACATATGATTCGCTCTAATTATAGACTCGTTGATAACCTATTGTCATACGTACATACACGTAGTTCACGAAAGTTCACAAAACGAACATGTAAGCCACATAGCACATAAAGTCACACAATACGTGAGATTACATAGCATAAAATTCACAGGGTTTATACGTATTTCACGTAGTATAGAATTTCATGAAATTAATTGTATCATCAAAGAAATGTCCAGGAAAACCCAAAGTGTCACATTATCCCCAAGTTCAGAGAAATTTCATCCCGAAATTTTGCGCGCAGCCACTGACAAGCTAGTGTGTTTAAATATTTTCGTGGGGCGTCACATCATCCCCTTGTTGGTTTTAAATTTCTTCCTGAAATTCAGTTGTAGCATCAGTGCTGGAAGTATTGTTTGTACTCAACTGGGGATGCATGCGCATCATCTGGTCTTCCCATTCCCAGGTATGCTATGGGCCACGGCGCGAGTTCCAACGAACTCGGACTATTGGTATCTTGCTACGATTGAGGGTTTTGGTTTCTCGATCCATGATCTCAACCGGTTCCTCAACGAAGCGTAGTTGATCGTTGATCGTGAGTTCCTTAAAAGGAACGATGAGTGTTTCACCTGACAGACACTCCTTCAGATGTCGACACGTGCAAAACGTTGTGCACCATGCTCAGCTCTTCAGGCAGGTTTAGTTTATACGCTACCTTACCTATTCTCTCAGTAAATTCGAAAGATCCAACATAACGTGGGTTAAGATTGCCCCTTTATAGCAAAGCGTACTACACCTTTCCAAGGTGAGACTTTTAGTAGAACCCGGTCCCCGACCTTGAATTCTAGAGGTTTCATACGCTTATCAGTGTAGCTTTTCTGACGGTCTCGAGCTGCCGCCATTCGTTGTCTGGTCTGTGCAATCTTATCCGTAGTGTCAAGTACAAGTTCCAGGTCGGCAACTTGGCTTCCTCTAACTTCCACCCAATACAAAGGTGACCGGAATTTACGTCCGTACAATGCCTCAAATGGTGCTGCCTGAATGCTAGTGTGGTAGCTATTTTTATAAGAAGATTCTCCCATAGGTAAGTGTCGTTCTCAACCGGTGTCAAAACCGGTAACACATGCTTGCAGCATGTCTTCTAGAGTTTGGACGGTACGATCAGATTGACCACTCGTTTGTGGGTGCTAAGTGGTGTTCGTGAGCCAAAGGATTTGTGCTTAGCTTGCCACAAATCGGGTGCGAAATGTAAGTCAAAATCAGAGACAATGGGAATCGGTGCCCCGTGCCTAGTAACTACTTCCTTCAGGTAGATATTTCAGGATTTGAAAACTTGTTGATTTCTTCGACCGCGTACTGTTGTGAGAAAATGTTTCACCAATGCCTCAGACAGGATAAGATATGATAGGTGCACCTCATAGCTTATTTTCCAAATGCTAGAGTTGTGAATTCCTGAACATCTTTCTAATGTTAAGTGATACTCTTTCGAGTTTAAGTCATGAGGGATTGCATAAGCGATCGAGAAAAGCAGGCTTTGCGACGTCAAAAGTCGCGCGTTGAAAACTTAGCGTAAGGCGGTTTGTGTCGTAGAAGTTCCAGGGTAAGGCATAGGAGTCGTTCGGATTCCTACTTGTTCTCGGAGTAGGTTTAGATGTTGTCGAAGGAAACAAGCAGCGAATTTTGACAGGATGGGATAAATTCGAATGTCGTGACTAGTTGTTGATTGTATCTCGTTCAAAGGACAGTGCTTGCGATACCTTTACTGTGACAACTGTCAAATTTGCATATGTCCGTACAATTAATTAATATTAATTAATGCTTAATGACTATGCTTAAATTACAACTAATGATATAAACTGCTTTATGATTTCTACATACATGTGCATCACCTTTCATACTGTCACACTATTTATTACATACAAAATTTAATGACATACTTGATGCACATGTTAGGCCCTAAAGTGTGAGACTGACGCATCAAATTAACACAACGGGTTATGGTTACGAACTGGGCTTTACCGGGTTAGTTTATATTAGGTTTTGGACCATTATAGGTCACTTGGGCCAAGCTTTAGGCCATGTGGACCAAGCAGGCCCAAGGGAAACCCATATAAGGAATTGGGCTTGAGTTGGTATATAAACAAGTTTTTAACTTGTTTTAGGGTTTGAACCTCATTGTTACAGAATTCCTAGAGAGAGCTAGAGGAAGGCGATTGTTTGTGAGCACTTGTACTAGACGGTTTTGCTAGTTGATAGTAATAGAATCGTGTGCAAGTGTTTAAAGGTGATTCGTTGTGTTCTTCGTATTTCGTATTTTTCGTGTTTATTCTTGAATCACATCAAGTTTGGATTCCGCACAAACTTGGTGTTGTTTGATATCATTGAAAGATCCGTCTTCGGGACTTACAAGTGGTATCAGAGCCATTAGAACCTATTTCTAGGCTCGGTGTGATATCAAAGATTCAAGATTTTCGTTATTTTTTGTTCGGTGTTCTTCGAGTTCTTCGTAGTGTTCATCGAAATTTTATAAAAAATCGTTATATTTTGGTAGTTTGATCGTTTTGGAAGTTATTAAAGGAGTGAGGATATTGTTTTATCTTTTGAAAAGATTTGAAATTAAAAATTGATTTGAAAATTCCATTATTTTCGAAACAACTGTTTCCGATTCAATCTTTTTCAAAATTTTCAACTATTTCCTAATTTAAAATTTTTAAATAAAATCATCTGTTTACATCATCCTCGTCTTAATTTTTTTTGGAAAGTTGTTGACATCCTCCTCCACTGTCTCGAGTCAATCTCCACAGGTTTCGAGTTACACCTTCCCCGAGTCGCAACCGTTCCAGTCTCGAGTCATCTTCACATCTTCACCCAGGTCTCGACACATCACAGTCTCGACTCAACTTCACTGCTCCGACGACTACCATAAACCTGCAACTTCAACATATCTCCGGCTACCACTTTGAACGTGATCATCAATCACTTCTGTTGGATCATCTGAGTCGCAACCTTGGTTCCGCCAATCAACCAAATCCAGTCGAAACCACGGTCTCGAGTCATCAACTTCATCACCGGTTTCGACTCACAACATACTCTTCAAGGTCTCGAGTTGCACACTTCTTCGTCTCGAGTCGCAACCACTGTTTCGACTCAACTGGTCTCGAGTAATCGATTTCATAGTCTCGAGTCGCAACCTCCATTGAACTTCACAAGAGATTTCGAGTCGTCAAGTAGCTTGAGATTTCCGTCACCATCATCGTCTTTCATCTCTGGCCATCTACCTACAACATCATCATCCTTGTCTTTCTTCTCCGACGGTCACAACTGTCATCGCTCACCATTCGCAGTTACCATCTGTTCGTCATCATCATCGTTCACCGACGTAACCTGCAACTCCGGTGTCCACCTGCATCTTCTCCGACGTCTTACTCTGACAACAATCGTACCCCACGTTCACCATTTCCGTTCCATCATCTTCATTATCACCACTGTTCACGTCCGACCACCATCTTCTCCGTTCATATAGTAACTGTCACCGTCGAACCTTCATCGGTACCATCACTAACCTCCAGTCTGATTCGCGACCTACAATCACCGTTCCTCAGACCTCAGAAAAGAAAAATATATTTTTTTTGGTTTCGGTGGGTTTTGTTCGAAGAAGACAGGCAACAGTGTAGTTTAGGTTTTAATAATATTAGTTATAATAATATTCACATTACCTAATCATTATTGATTTATATATTAAAAAAAAGGTTTATTCTATAAATAAATATAAAAAAGGGGTTTGTTTGGTTGTGAAAAAGGTTTGATAGGTTTTGAGGTGCGGTACAGAAAGCGGGTTCATTCGTCTGTAAAGAGTTTGAGTTAGCGAGTACACAGGTTCTCGCTTTGGGCTTGTGTTGAGGAAATAGTAAAAAGATCACATTTTTGGGGGATCAAATCTTAAAAATGTCTTCTAAAAGAGAGATGCTTGAGCAGGAACTCCAAGGATTTAGATACTTTCGTGGTGAATCTATAGAAGTAGTGATTGGCCGGTTTGTTGAACTGCTCTCTGAAATGGAGAAGGCAGAGATGGTGGTGTCTACCCGCATGAGCAATAGAAAGCTTCTGGATGCTATAAAAGGGATTCCAGATCAGGCGAACTGTAGTTGGTTTAGAAATGTTAATCAGATAATATTGACAACCGACTGCCACTGTTACAAAATGAAGTCAGATGAGCTGATCTCACTAATCAAATCTTATGACAATGCTGACAAGCAATTTACTCAAGGCAACACATCTGATGCTGTTTGCTCACCCACTCGTGAAGCAATTTGCTCACCCAGTCGTGAAGAGATACTTTCTGTCTTTTGCACTCCTAAGTGTAGAGAAAGAAATGAAGCATATCGGTTACACAACGCTGATTTGATCCAAGATTACAAAGACATAAAGAACAAAAAATTTACTTTATCAAAAAATGAAAAACTTTATAAAGAAAAAATTGAAGCTCAGTGAAAAGACATCATCCAACTCAAAGATGATGTTAGTGTAAAAACAGCCCAACTCTTATATGTTCAGGAAAAATTATGCACTGTGACTAAAGAACTGGAGGATATCAGAGATAGATATCAAATAAATGAACTTAATATTAAGAAATTTGATTCTTCCAGCCAATTAGTTAAAAATCTATGTGATCAACAGCTCGCATATAAGAAAAAGAAAGGGTGTGGATTGGGTTTCAATCAGGCTCCTCCTCCTTATAATGACAATTATACTTATTTACCTATGACTGAGGAGGAGCTGATGAATGAAAGTAAAATGACTTACAGTCCCAAAAACAATAAGTCATCATTTAATGGCAGACCAGTTGAGAAACAGAAGTCTACTCCAATAAATTTTGTTTCTAAAGGCTCAATTGATCCTAACGCTTCGTCTTCATGTGCAGATAAAGTATCTGAAGTAAAGTGTGGAGATGTTCTTGGGGATGAACCAGATTCAAATTCTGATTTTTCAGAAAACTCAATAAATGAAACAACTTCTGAACCTGTTTTTGGACAAAACTTTTTTAAGTCGTTATGTGGTTCTTTTTCTGTTGATAATAATTGTGATGTTTCTTGTTCAACATCAACTGAAGCTGAACAAACAAATGAAAGTGAAAGTGTTGATCAAAATTGTTCTGATCATTCTTCTGAAACTGTTTCAGCAAATGTTCCTAATGATGTATCTAGTGGGACCACTGAAAAACATTCTCAAAAGGATCAGGAACAGGGGACCACTTTGAAAACCGAAGTTGCAAGTGAACCACTCTTGAACACACATAAGTCTTGTGCTGAAGATTCGTCAAAGGTTTCAGCTGAAGTTTCTACTAAAGCTTCTGGTATTTCATCCGACAGACCTGAACTCTTTGATTCTATCAAAGTTGATGACATGAAGGATGAAGAGAAATATGAAGAGAAAACTGACGTAAACAAGGCTCCAAGTGCGCAAGCTGAACATTCTGAACCTTCTGTTAGTGATGAAAAGGTTCAGATCAAGCAACAAGGGCTAAAGCGAGCAGGTAAAGGACGCGGAAATAAGAAGCCTAGACATCAAAGACGATCAGGCTCTCCACAGTCCTCAACGGGCAGCAATAGTCCTCAAAAGGCCCGTGATGTGAAAAATGTCTTTGTTAAGCCAGTCTGTAATGGCAAATGTGAGAAATATGCATTTGACTGTGCTAACAAGGGTTTCAGAAAGACTGGTGAGATTTCTGAACAAGACTTGCAGTCTAAGGAAAACAAGAAGAATCAAAGGAAATCTCCACCACAGAAGGCCCCTGCAAGCGACAAGTACAGGCACCCAAATTCATCTTCGTCTGCAGGAAATGTGCAACACAAACAAGCACAGAAAGGACCGGTTCGTCCTTCAGGGCCTGCAAGAGCAAATCCAACTGATCAGAATGCTTTCTACATGAAGAGACAAACATGCTTCAATTGCGGCATTGCTGGTCACATTGCTCGAAATTGCACACATCGTCCCTATGTACCCTATTATATGCAAAATCAGAGGGTTACATCAAAGGATAACTACCATTCCAAGCCGATGAAGGTATCATCACCTAAGGCAATGAAGAATGTGAATCCCAAGGTTAAACCATCTGATGGGGATTGGAACGCTGCTAAAAACAAACGCAAGGCTGTTCAGGAACAAAAACGTGTTTCTAAAACTAACAAACCTGAAACAGCTAGAGTTGCTCAACCAAAGGCAACAAATACGTTTGTTAAGCCAGGACAGATTTGGAAACCCAAATCCAAAGCAGCGACGTCTCCAATCCTTGAGACAAAAGGGGACATGTGTTTAAAGGAAGTGTCTTATTTTGATGCTTCAGGAAATCCCAGGACCACGATGGCCTAGGTACCCATGTCTTACTAATCTCCTTATTTTTCAGGAACAACCAAGGAGGAGTTGTTGACAATCTCTGGAATGTTGATAGCGGTTGTTCCAGAGATAGAACGGGTAACATTTCACTGTTGCAAAAAGTTAAAAAAAATTTTGACAGATGATGTGTTTCCTTTGGAGGAGATTAGAGAAGTAAGGTAAGATCAGCAAAAGGTACCGTTTAAATTCAGTGCTTTGATTTGAATTTGATTAGTCTTCAATCTGATGACAGAACGGTTAAGCAAAAATATATTTTTTTTCTCTTCCTTAGTTCATTATTTTGTATATAAAGTGTCCTTTCTCTAGTAAATGGTAAATTTGCGCAAAAATACAAGATTTATGCACAAATTTAGGGGGGGAGAGAGGAACATATAGATAGATATAGAGTTTAGGAGGAGAAAACTCAGAAAAGAAAAATACAAAAAGAGTTTTGCTGTGTATATATCTGTATTGCTTTAGGGGAGAAAATGAGAAAAATACAAAAAAAAATTTGAGAAAAATGAAAAAGCCAAAAAGATAAAATTGCATGATATGGGAAGTGAAATAAATATTCGTGTTAAAAGGTTTGACTAACACATGTAAGGTGTCATAGCTGAAAAGACTAGGATCTACTGCGATATGTCGATAGGCTTGACGCTCAAAATGATAAAAGATACTAAGTGATATAAACATAATGAACTATGTACCATGTGGGTAACATACCAACGTCGTATGATTTTATGGTCTTAAATCTTGTGTTGATAGATAGCCAACGTCTGAGGTTTCGGGTCTTTATGTTGTTGAATCATCCGGGGATATCTTGGCTGTCCTTCTGTAAATGAATTTTCACATTATGGTGAAGGGCTGACTCATGTAAGACCAGTATCGAAACAGTTTGACTTTAGCACGATGTGTTGGTAGGCTCTATCCTTAAAGACTGGAAACATTGGCTGTTCTGTTCAGAACTAAATTAGTACATGACCTCAGGAAAGAAAATCACTTGGAATTAGCTCATTTCTATTTGAATGTCTGTATGTTGTCCCGATACACACAATTTTGGTCTGACTCTGAAATCTTCTCTGAAAAAGTCGTGTATCTCCTCTGTTTTGCGGAAGCAAAGACCTGGAGGTGCTAGGCAACGTCAGCTTTTGCTGCATCCAGATACATGCTGACCTAGCTGTACGTTGCCGTGCTATAGATCAATTAAACACCCGAAAGAGGCCCTCAAGTGCCCAAAAGAAACCCAAGAAACCTATATCAAACTGAGAAAAACTCATTTGATCTGTATATTATACCATCTCTGCTTAAGATCTATTCTGTTCTCTTCTCAATCTATTCTCAGTTAAGATTTCAGAGATCTGGATTGGACTTGTGAAATATGTGGTAGGGAAGCTACTTGCATGATAGGGTGTGTTGTTTATATTTCCGGGATTTGATTAGTATTTGTTTGGGTGTTCATTGTTAAGAAATCAAAACATGATAAAATTTGTTACAGGCAGTTATATGGAAAAGGTCTAGGGAGATGAGTTTAGGCGGACAAATATACTGGCAATCGTCTAGATCATTCAGTAGTAGATCAGTGTTGATAAGTGTAGTCAAGCCCGAAACCTCGTGATTTGATCCCTGAGCAATTACGTTATTTCCTAGACACAGTCAGGATATCTTAAAAGATCCCAAGAGGACAAAAACCCTAAGGAATCAAAATCTCAAAATGAGAATATTCCAAATGCTCAAAGAGCCAAATTCGTACCAAAATGGTATTTGCCTCACCCTCGTTGGACAAAATCATTGGTCGCTCTGCTGTACGAAAGTACTGACCTGTCACCAATGGTCTAACGTTGTAAATAAAAAAGGATGACATCAATATACTCACCTGTTACGATGAATCGTTGTGCTTACCTTGATCGCGGGGGTATGCCTTGGAATGGGACACACGGGTATAATAGTATAATATTACCTAAAGCATATCACGAAGTTAAAAAATTGAAAGTTGAGCGTTAAAGTTTAAGTGGACAAACATATTGGCAATCGCATAGACCAGTTTGATTAGGCTCGTACTGAAAAGTGTTCCTTAGTCTGCCTGAGAACGAATTTTGATCCCATTGCAATTGCAATTGTATATTATGGTAGTTGTTTATATTTTGAGTTTTTATTTGTTTTTAGTTCTTAAATTAAAAATAAAAATTTGAAAAATTAAAAAATATATATATATATATACATACAAAAATAGTGTCTTGTTTTTTTATATAAAATCAAAAATCCAAAAATAGAGTGCTTATTTGTTTTTCTTAAAATTAAAAATGTAACCGTTCTTGAAGATTTGACTGATCATCAAAAGTTAAAAGAATTTAAATTGTGAAATTTCATGTACCTAGTGTTCATGTGGGTACTCTCCCTGTTGCATAAGAAATGTTTGCTTATGAGTTTGTGAGCATGTGCAGAACTTGATTTTAATTAAGAACAGGGGTTGTTGAAGACTGAGATGCTGTTAGCTGCTGACGAAGCATGGAGCAGCACGACTACAAGATGTACCTGAGTCAGAAGAACCGAATACGAAACGCCGTATGACAGTGAAAGTACATTTGAAGAAGTACCATGAAACTGCTTGAAAGACAAATATTGCAGAAGAAAAGAGCTGTTGAGAATCCTCCTCTCGCATTCTTTTTGACAAGATTTTCAAGAAAATGCTGATCAAGATCCTGATATGAAGCTAACCACAAGAGCTGAAGAAAGAGACCCAGTGCTGAGATTTCAGAAGTCAAGAACTTCCACAACATCTGCAGCATAGTGACAACCATAGACTTTGTTGAAGACATTGCTGAATTCATGCTATGAAGACAATTTGATGGCATCAGTCTAGGGGGAGATTGTTAGGCCCTAAAGTGTGAGACTGACGCATCAAATTAACACAACGGGTTATGGTTACGAACTGGGCTTTACCGGGTTAGTTTATATTAGGTTTTGGACCATTATAGGTCACTTGGGCCAAGCTTTAGGCCATGTGGACCAAGCAGGCCCAAGGGAAGCCCATATAGGGAATTGGGCTTGAGTTAGTATATAAACAAGTTTTTAACTTGTTTTAGGGTTTGAACCTCATTGTTACAGAATTCCTACAGAGAGCTAGAGGAAGGCGATTGTTTGTGAGCACTTGTACTAGACGGTTTTGCTAGTTGATAGTAATAGAATCGTGTGCAAGTGTTTAAAGGTGATTCGTTGTGTTCTTCGTATTTCGTATTTTTCGTGTTTATTCGTGAATCACATCAAGTTTGGATTCCGCACAAACTTGGTGTTGTTTGATATCAGTGAAAGATCCGTCTTCGGGACTTACAACACAAAGCACAGTTAGCACAGTTAGCGGATAACTCAGAAACATGCTGACAATGCCAGCACATAGATAGACGATGTTTTGAGGCCCAGTATGAGCCAGAGACAAGGTACTACACTAGTATGGAGTGTAGGGAAGTAAGGACCACAAAATTTTGTCACTAGGTGATAGTTTAAGTGCCGGAAAGTGCCTAAAACACACTCAAAGTGCAGAATTCTGCATTAATTAACAAAATTCAGCATTTTAACATGCTAGTAACATGCAAAAATATGGCAAAATGGTCCCGTATGCTTTCCTAAGTGCCGGGAACTAAAAGTGTCACAAAAAGTTACATAAAGGACACTATACGGAATAACTTAGCACTTTAACGGAACGGTATCTAACTGAACAACCGGACATTACCCGGAACACCCAAATCATACTAAAGACACTGTTTTATTATTACTGAGCTAGTCATGGTCCCCGAACACCCTAACACCCACTAAAATATCTAGTAACTAATTACACTAACTAGATACTTGAAATAACTGATTACAAGGTAACTACATTGATTCAAATTTTACAATTAGACTCCCCCCCCCCCCCCACATAGAGGTGGACGGTCATATGTGGCCCATCAAAATCCCCATAATCTTGCAAGATATGAATAAGATTTCATTGGATTTTGCAAGAGATATGGTCATGTATTTAGGGGACACTAAAACCAATGGTCATTAACATTGAATGGAGATATAAGAACACTTAACTCACACATTCCACCACACTTCTTTCCTCCTCCTTCCTCCCTTAAGCTCACGGCTATCCACCATCACCATACAATTTTTTTCTAGCTTCCATCCATATGATCTAAGGTGATTTAAGGGTGTAAGGAGCCATATTAGAAGGTTTGGTGATCTCGGATCTTGAAGGACCCCTCTTGTGTGCTATTATCCACTACATTTTCACTAGTGTTCTTCCCTAGCTTCAAGCTAGTGGTAAGATCCTTTT
>JARYGA010014948.1:0-23039 GCA_030545235.1 Helianthus tuberosus | reverse complement strand
GGCGTAAGGTTCACAATGGTGTAAAATTAAAATGGGATATACCGGGTGAGGATTCGAGTTACAGGAACAAGGGCCAAACCAACCCCCCAAGAATGGAATCGTCGAGCGAAAACACTTGACAACCTCCTTGAAGCACCTTTCTTGCCACCAGACCTTTCTCCATCAATTAGGAATCTGATGCCGTCACTAAACACATTCCTTAAATTGTAGCCATTTGTTGAGTGTTTTTTTGGTGTCTAATCCGCATATATATCACCATTGCCCTTGATTTTCTTTACAGTATATCTCTTGAATGTCAACATATACACGTGTGATTTAGTTTACGAAGATTTTTCAATGCCGAGAACCTCGATCAAAGAGTAAAAAAGGCGTATGGTTCACAATGGTGTAAAATTAAAATCGGATATACCGGGCTAGGATTCGAGTTACAGGAACAAGGGCCAAACCAACCACCCAAGAATGGAATCGTCGAGCGAAAACACTTGACAACCTCCTAGAAGCAGCTTTTCTTGCCACCAGACCTTTCTCCATCAATTAGGAATCTGATGCCGTCACTAAACACATTCCTTAAATTGTAGCCATTTGTTGAGTGTTTTTTTTTTTTGTGTCTAATCCGCATATATATCACCATTGCCCTTGATTTTCTTGACTGTATATCTCTTAAATGTCAACATATACACGTGTGATTTAGTTTACGAATATTTTTCAATGCCGAGAACTTCAATCAGAGAGTAAAAAAGGCGTAAGGTTCACAATGGTGTAAAATGTAAATGGGATATACCAGGCTAGGATTCGAGTTACAGGAACAAGGGCCAAACCAACCACCCAAGAATGGAATCGTCGAGCGAAAACACTTGACAACCTCCTAGAAGCAGCTTTTCTTGCCACCAGAACTTTCTCCATCAATTAGGAATCTGATGCCATCACTAAACAAATTCCTTAAAATGTAGCCATTTGTTGAGTGTTTTTTTTGGTATCTCATCCGCATATATATCACCATTGCCCTTGATTTTCTTGACTGTATATCTCTTAAATGTCAACATATACACTTGTGATCTAGTTTACGAAGTTTTTTCAATGCCGAGAACCTCGATCAGAGAGTAAAAAAGGCGTAAGGTTCACAATGGTGTACAATTAAAATGGGATATACCGGGCTAGGATTCGAGTTACAGGAATAATGGCCCAACCAACCACCCAAGAATGGAATCATCGAGCGAAAACACTTGACAACCTCCTAGAAGCAGCTTTTCTTGCCACCAGACCTTTCTCCATCAATTAGGAATCTGATGTCATCGCTAAACACATTCCTTAAATTGTAGCCATTTGTTGAGTGTTTTTTTTTTTGTGTCTAATCCGCATATATATCACCATTGCCTTTGATTCTCTTAACTGTATATCTCTTAAATGTTAACATATACACTTGTGATTTTGTTTAGGAAGATTTTTCAATGCCGAGAACCTCGATCAGAGAGTAAAAAAGGCGTAACGATCACAATGGTGTAAAATTAATATGGGATATACCGGGCTAGGATTCGAGTTACAGGAACAAGGGCCAGACCAACCACCCAAGAATGGAATCCTCGAGCGAAAACACTTGACAGCCACCTAGAAGCCGCTTTTCTTGCCACCAGACCTTTCTCCATCAATTAGGAATCTGATGTCGTCACTAAACACATTCCTTAAATTGCAGCCATTTGTTGAGTGTTTTTTTTTTGTGTCTAATCCGCATATATATCACCATTGCCTTTGATTCTCTTAACTGTATATCTCATAAATGTTAACATATACACGTGTGATTTTGTTTACGAAGATTTTTCAATGCCGAGAAACTCGATCAGAGAGTAAAAAAGGCGTAACGATCACAATGGTGTAAAATTAAAATGGGATATACCGGGCTAGGATTCGAGTTACAGGAACAAGGGCCACACAAACCACCCAAGAATGGAATCGTCGAGCGAAAACACTTGACAGCCTCCTAGAAGCAGCTTTTCTTGCCACCAGACCTTTCACCATCAATTAGGAATCTGATGCCGTCACTAAACACATTCCTTAAATTGTAGCCATTTGTTTAGTGTTTTTTTTGGTGTCTAATCCGCATATATATCACCATTGCTCTTGATTTTCTTGACTGTATATTTCTTAAATGTCAACATATACACATGTGATTTAGTTTACGAAGATTTTTCAATGCCGAGAACCTCGATCAGAGAGTAAAAACGGCGTAAGGTTCACAACGGTGTAGAATTAAAATGGGATATACCGGGCTAGGACTCGAGATACAGGAACAAGGGCCAAACCAACCACCCAAGAATGGAATCCTCGAGCGAAAACACTTGACAACCTCCTAGAAGCAGCTTTTCTAGCCACCAGACCTTTCTCCATCAATTAGGAATCTTATGCCATCACTAAACATATTCCTTAAATTGTAGCCATTTGTTGAGTGTTTTTTTTTGTATCTAATCCGCATATATATCACTATTGCCCTTGATTTTCTTGACTGTATATCTCTTAAATGTCAACATATACATGTGTGATTTAGTTTAGGAAGTTTTTTCAATGCCGAGAACCTCGATAAGAGAGTAAAAAAGGCGTAAGGTTCACAATGGTGTAAATTTAAAATGGGATATACCGGGCCAGGATTCGAGTTACAGGAATAAGGGCCAAACCAACCACCCAAGAATGGAATCGTCGAGCGAATACACTTGACAACCTCCTAGAAGCAGCTTTTCTTGCCACCAGACCTCTCTCCATCAATTAGGAATCTGATCCCCTCACTAAACACATTCCTTAAATTGTAGCCAGTTGTTAAGAGTTTTTTTAGTGTCTAATCCGCATATATATCACCATTTCCTTTGATTCTCTTAGCTGTATATCTCTTAAATGTTAACATATACACTTGTGATTTTGTTTACGAAGATTTTTCAATGCCGAGAACCTCGATCAGAGAGTAAAAAAGGCGTAACGATCACAATGGTGTAAAATTAAAATGGGATATACCGGGCTAGGATTCGAGTTACAGGAACAAGGGCCAGACCAACCATCCAAGAATGGAATCCTCGAGCGAAAACACTTGATAGCCTCCTAGAAGAAGCTTTTCTTGCCACCAGACCTTTCTCCATCAATTAGGAATCTGATGCCGTCACTAAACACATTCCTTAAATTGTAGCCATTTGTTGAGTGTTTTTTTTGTGTCTAATCCGCATATATATCACCATTGCTCTTGATTTTCTTGACTGTATGTCTCTTAAATGTCAACATATACACGTGTGATTTAGTTTACGAAGATTTTTCAATGCTGAGAACCTCGATCAGAGAGTAAAAAAGGTGTAAGGTTCACAATGGTGTAAAATTAAAATGGGATATACCGGACTAGGATTCGAGATACAGGAACAATGGCCAAACTAACCACCCAAGAATGGAATCGTCGAGCGAAAACACTTGACAACCTCCTAGAACCAGCTTTTCTTGCCACCAGACCTTTCTCCATCAATTAGGAATCTGATGCCGTCACTAAACACATTCCTTAAATTGAAGCCATTTGTTCAGTGTTTTTTTGGTGTCTAATCCGCATATATATCACCATTGCCCTTGAATTTCTTGACTGTATATCTCTTAAATGTCAACATATACACGTGCGATTTAGTTTACGAAGATTTTTCAATGCCGAGAACCTCGATCAGAGAGTAAAAAAGGTGTAAGGTTCACAACGGTGTAAAATTAAAATGGGATATATCGGGCTAGGATTCGAGTTACAGGAACAAGGGCCAAACCAACCACCGAAGAATGGAATCGTCGAGCGAACACACTGGACAACCTCCTAGAAGCAGCTTTTCTCGCCACCAGACCTTTCACCATCAATTAGGAATCTGATGCCGTCACTAAACACATTCCTTAAATTGTAGCCGTTTGTTGAGTGTTTTTTTTGGTGTCTAATCCGCATATATATCACCAATGCCCTTGATTTTCTTGACTGTACATCTCTTAAATGTCAACATATACACGTGTGATTTAGTTTACGAAGATTTTTTAATGCCGAGAACCTCGATCAAAGAGTGAAAAAGGCATAAGGTTCACAATGGTGTAAAATTAAAATGGGATATACATGGCTAGTATTCGAGTTACAGGAACAAGGGCCAAACCAACCACCCAAGAATGGAATCGTTGAGCGAAAACACTTGACAACCTCCTAGAAGCAGCTTTTCTTGACACCAGACCTTTATCCATCAATTAGGAATCTGATGCCGTCACTAAACACATTCCTTAAATTGTTGTCATTTGTTGAGTGTTTTTTTTTGTGTCTAATCCGCATATATATCACCATTGCCCTTGATTTTCTTGACTGTATATCTCTTAAATGTCAACATACACACGTGTGATTTAGTTTACGAAGATTTTTCAATGCCGAGAACCTCGATCAGAGAGTAGAAAAAAGGCGTAAGGTTCACAATGGTGTAAAATTATAATGGGATATACCGGGCTAGGATTCGAGTTACAGGAACAAGGGCCAAACCAACCACCCAAGAATGGAATCGTCGAGCGAAAACACTTGACAACCTCCTAGAAGCAGTTTTTCTTGCCACCAGACCTTTCTCCATCGATTAGGAATCTGATGCCGTCACTAAACACATTCCTTAAATTGTAGCTATTTTTTGAGTGTTTTTTTGGTGTCTAATCCGCATATATATCACCATTGCCCTTGAATTTCTTGACTGTATATCTCTTAAATGTCAACATATACACGTGTGATTTAGTTTACGAAGATTTTTCAATGCCGAGAACTGCGATCAGAGAGTAAAAATGGCGTAAGGTTCACAACGGTGTAAAATTAAAATGGGATATACCGGGCTAGGATTCGAGTTACAGGAACAAAGGCCAAACTAACCACCCAAGATTGGAATGGTCGACCGAAAACACTTCACAAAATCCTAGAAGCAGCTTTTCTTGCCACCACACCTTTCTCCATCAATTAGGAATCTGATGCCGTCACTAAACACATTCCTTAAATTGAAGCCATTTGTTGAGTGTTTTTTTTTGGTGTCTAATCTGCATATATATATCACCAATGCCCTTGATTTTCTTGACTGTATATCTCTTAAATGTCAACATATACACATGTGATTTAGTTTACGAAGATTTTTCAATGCCAAAAACCTCGATCAGAGAGTAAAAAAGGCGTAAGGTTCACAATGGTGTAAAATTAAAATGGGATATACCGGGCTAGGATTCGAGTTACAGGAACAAGGGCCAAACCAACCACCGAAGAATGGAATCGTCGAGCGAAAACACTGGACAACCTCCTAGAAGCAGCTTTTCTCGCCACCAGACCTTTCACCATCAATTAGGAATCTGATGCCGTCACTAAACACATTCCTTAAATTGTAGCCGTTTGTTGAGTGTTTTTTTTGGTGTCTATTCCGCATATTTATCACCAATGCCCTTGATTTTCTTGACTGTATATCTCTTAAATGTCAACATATACACGTGTGATTTAGTTTACGAAGATTTTTTAATGCCGAGAACCTCGATCAAAGAGTGAAAAAGGCATAAGGTTCACAATGGTGTAAAATTAAAATGGGATATACAGGGCTAGTATTCGAGTTACAGGAACAAGGGCCAAACCAACCACCCAAGAATGGAATCGTTGAGCGAAAACACTTGACAACCTCCTAGAATCAGCTTTTCTTGACACCAGACCTTTATCCATCAATTAGGAATCTGATGCCGTCACTAAACACATTCCTTAAATTGTTGTCATTTGTTGAGTGTTTTTTTTGTGTGTCTAATCCGCATATATATCACCATTGCCCTTGATTTTCTTGACTGTATATCTCTTAAATGTCAACATACACACGTGTGATTTAGTTTACGAAGATTTTTCAATGCCGAGAACCTCGATCAGAGAGTAGAAAAAAGGCGTAAGGTTCACAATGGTGTGAAATTATAATGGGATATACCGGGCTAGGATTCGAGTTGCAGGAACAAGGGCTAAACCAACCACCCAAGAATGGAATCGTCGAGCGAAAACACTTGACAACCTCCTTGAAGCAGCTTTGCTTGCCACCAGACCTTTCTCCATCAATTAGGAATCTGATGCCGTCACTAAACACGTTCCTTAAATTGTAGCCATTTGTTGAGTGTTTTTTTTGTTGTCTAATCCGCATATATATCAACATTGCCTTTGATTTTCTTGACTGTATATCTCTTAAATGTCAACATATACATGTGTGATTTAGTTTACGAAGTTTTTTCAATGCCGAGAACCGCGATCAGAGAGTAAAAAAGGCGTAAGGTTCACAATGGTGTAAAATTAAAATGGGATATACCGGGCCAGGATTCGAGTTACAGGAACAAGGGCCAAACCAACCACCCAAGAATGGAATCGTCGAGCGAATACACTTGACAACCTACTAGAAGCAGCTTTTCTTGCCACCATACCTTTCTCCATCAATTAGGAATCTGATGCCCTCACTAAACACATTCCATAAATTGTAGCCATTTGTTGAGTGTTTTTTTTTTTTTGTGTCTAATCCGCATATATATCACCATTGCCTATGATTCTCTTAACTGTATATATCTTAAATGTTAACATATACACTTGTGATTTTGTTTACGAAGATTTTTCAATGCCGAGAACCTCGATCAGAGAGTAAAAAAGGTGTAACGATCACATCGGTGTAAAATTAAAATGTGATATACCGGGCTAGGATTCAAGTTACAGGAACAAGGGCCAGACCAACCACCCAAGAATGGAATCGTCGAGCGAAAACACTTGACAGCCTCCTAGAAGCAGCTTTTCTTGCCACCAGCTTTTCTTGAGTGTTTTTTTTGGTGTCTAATCCGCATATATATCCCCATTGCTCTTGATTTTCTTGACTGTATATCTCTTAAATGTCAACATATACACGTATGATTTAGTTTACGAAGATTTTTCAATGCCGAGAATCTCGATCAGAGAGTAAAAAAGGTGTAAGGTTCACAATGGTGTAAAATTAAAATGGGATATACCGGGGGGGCTAGGATTCGAGATACAGGAACATAGGCCAAACCAACCACCCAAGAATGGAATCGTCGAGCGAAAACACTTGACAAACTCCTAGAAGCAGCTTTTCTTACCCCCAGACCTTTCTCCATCAATTAGGAATCTGATGCCGTCACTAAACACATTCCTTAAATTGAAGCCATTTGTTGAGTGTTTTTCTTCGTGTCTAATCCGCATATATATATCACCATTGCCCTTGATTTTCTTGACTGTATATCTCTTAAATGTCAACATATACACGTTTGATTTAGTTTACGAATATTTTTCAATGCCAAGAACCTCGATCAGAGAGTAAAAAAGGTGTAAGGTTCACAATGGTGTAAAATTAAAATGGGATATACCGGGCTAGGATTCGAGTTACAGGAACAAGGGCCAAACCAACCACCGAAGAATGGAATCATCGAGCGAAAACACTGGACAACCTCCTAGAAACAGCTTTTCTCGCCACCAGACCTTTCACCATCAATTAGGAATCGGATGTCGTCACTAAACACATTCCTTAAATTGTAACCGTTTGTTGATTGTTTTTTTTGGTGTCTAATCCGCATATATATCACCAATGCCCTTGATTTTCTTGACTGTATATCTCTTAAATGTCAACATATACACGTGTGATTTAGTTTACGAAGATTTTTTAATGCCGAGAACCTCGATCAGAGACTGAAAAAGGCATAAGGTTCACAATGGTGTAAAATTAAAATGGGATATACAGGGCTAGTATTCGAGTTACAGGAATAAGAGCCAAACCAACCACCCAAGAATGGAATCGTTGAGCGAAAACACTTGACAACCTCCTAGATGCAGCTTTTCTTGCCACCAGACCTTTATCCATCAATTAGGAATCTGATGCCGTCACTAAACACATTCCTTAAATTGTAACCATTTGTTGAGTGTTTTTTTGTGTTGTCTAATCCGCATATATATCACCATTGCCCTTGATTTTCTTGACTGTATATCTCTTAAATGTCAACATATACACGTGTGATTTAGTTTACGAAGATTTTTCATTGCCGAGAACCCCGATCAGAGAGTAAAAAATGCGTAAGGTTCACAATGGTGTAAAATTAAAATGGGATATAACGGGCAAGGATTCGAGTTACAGGAACAAGGGCCAAACCAACCACCGAAGAATGGAATCGTCGAGCGAAAACACTTGACAACCTCCTATAAGCAGCTTTTCTTGCCACCAGACCTTTCTCCATCAATTAGGAATCTGATGCCCTCAATAAACACATTCTTTAAATTGTAGCCACTTGTTGAGTGTTTTTTTTTTTGTGTCTAATCCGTATATATATCACCATTGCCCTTGATTTTCTTGACTATATATCTCTTAAATGTCAACATATACACGTGTGATTTAGTTTACGAAGATTTTTCAATGTCGAGAACCTCGATCAGAGAGTAAAAAAAGGCGTAAGGTTCACAATGGTGTAAAATTAAAATGGGATATACCGGGTTAGGATTCGAGTTACAGGAACAAGGGCTAAACCGACCACCCAAGAATGGAATCATCGAGCGAAAACACTTGACAACCTCCTAGAAGCAGCTTTTCTTGCCACCAGACCTTTCTACATCAATTAGGAATCTGATTTCGTCACTAAACACATTCCTTAAATTGTAGCCATTTGTTGAGTGTTTTTTTTTTGTGTCTAATCCGCACATATATCACCATTGCCGTTGATTTTCTTGACTGTATATCTTTTAAATGTCAACATATACACGTGTGATTTAGTTTACGAAGATTTTTCAATGCTGAGAACCTCGATCAGAGAGTAAAAATTGGCGTACGGTTCACAATGGTGTAAAATTAAAATAGGATATACCGGGATAGGATTCGAGTAACAGGAACAAGGGCCAAACCAACCACCCAAGAATGGAATCGTCGAGCGAAAACACTTGACAACCTCCTAGAAGCAGCTTTTCTTGCCACCAGGCCTTTCTCCATCAATTAGGAATCTGATGCCATCACTAAACACATTCCTTAAATTGTAGCCATTTGTTGAGTGTTTTTTTTGTATCTAATCCGCATATATATCACCATTGCCCTTGATTTTGTTGACTGTATATCTTTTAAATGTCAACATATACACGTGCGATTTAGTTTACGAAGTTTTGTCAATGCCGAGAACCTCGATCAGAGAGTAAAAAAGGCGTAAGGTTCACAATGGTGTAAAATTAAAATGGGATATACCGGGCTAGGATTCGAGTTACAGGAACAAGGGCCAAACCAACCACCCAAGAATGGAATCGTTGAGCGAAAACACTTGACAACGTCCTAGAAGCAGCGTTTCTTGCCACCAGACCTTTCTCCATCAATTAGGAATCTGATGCCTCACTAAACACATCACTTAAATTGTAGCCATTTGTTGAGTGTTTTTTTGGTGTCTAATCCGCATATATATCACCATTGCCTTTGATTCTCTTAACTGTATATCTCTTAAATGTTAACATATACACGTGTGATTTTGTTGACGAAGATTGCCGAGAACCTTGATCAGAGAGTAAAAAAGGCGTAACGATCACAATGGTGTAAAATTAAAATGGGATATACCGGGCTAGGATTCGAGTTACAGGAACAAGGGCCAGACCAACCACCCAAGAATGGATTCGTCGAGCGAAAACACTTGACAGCCTCCTAGAAGCAGCTTTTCTTGCCACCAGACCTTTCTCCATCAATTAGGAATCTGATGCCGTCACTAAACACATTCCTTAAATTGTAGACATTTGTTGAGTGTTTTTGGGTGTCTAATCCGCATATATATCACCATTGCCCTTGATTTTCTTGACTGTCTATCTCTTAAATGTTAACATATACACGTGTGATTTAGTTTACAAAGATTTTTCAATGCTTAGAACTTCGATCAGAGAGTAAAAAAGACTTATGGTTCACAATGGTGTAAAATTAAAATGGGATATACTAGGCCTGGATTGGAGTTACAGGAACAAGGGCCAAACCAACCACCCAAGAATGGAATCGTCGAGCGAAAATACTTGACAACCTCCTAGAAGCAGTTTTTCTTGCCACCAGACCTTTCTCCATCAATAAGGAATCTGATGTCGTCACTAAACACATTCCTTAAAATGTAGCCATTTATTGATTTTTTTTTGGTGTCTAATCCGCATATATATCACCATTGCCCTTGATTTTCTTGACTGTAAATCTCTTAAATGTCAACATATACACGTGTGATTTAGTTTACGAAGATTTTTCATTGCCGAGAACCCCGATCAGAGAGTAAAAAATGCGTAAGGTTCACAATGGTGTAAAATTAAAATGGGATATAACGGGCTAGGATTCGAGTTACAGGAACAAGGGCCAAACCAACCACCGAAGAATGGAATCGTCGAGCGAAAACACTTGACAACCTCCTAGAAGCAGCTTTTCTTGCCACCAGACCTTTCTCCATCAATTAGGAATCTGATGCCCTCAATAAACACATTCCTTAAATTGTAGCCACTTGTTGAGTGTTTTTTTTTTGGTGTCTAATCCGTATATATATCACCATTGCCCTTGATTTTCTTGACTATATATCTCTTAAATGTCAACATATACACGTGTGATTTAGTTTACGAAGATTTTTCAATGTCGAGAACCTCGATCAGAGAGTAAAAAAAGGCGTAAGGTTCACAATGGTGTAAAATTAAAATGGGATATACCGGGCTAGGATTCGAGTTACAGGAACAAGGGCCAAACCGACCACCCAAGAATGGAATCGTCGAGCGAGAACACTTGACAACCTCCTAGAAGCAGCTTTTCTTGCCACCAGACCTTTCTCCATCAATTAGGAATCTGATTTCGTCACTAAACACATTCCTTAAATTGTAGCCATTTGTTGAGTGTTTTGTTTTCGTATCTAATCCGCATATATATCACCATTGCCTTTGATTTTCTTGACTGTATATCTCTTAAATGTCAACATATACACGTGTGATTTAGTTTACGATAATTTTTCAATGCCGAGAACCTCGATCAGAGAGTAAAAAATGCGTAAGGTTCACAATGGTGTAAAATTAAAATGGGATATTCCGGGCTAGGATTTGAGCTACAGGAACAAGCGACAAACCAACCACCCAAGAATGGAATCGTCGAGCGAAAACACTTGACAACCTCCTAGAAGCAGCTTTTCTTGCCACCAGACCTTTCTCCATCAATTAGGAATCTGATGCCCTCACTAAACATATTCCTTAAATTGTAGCCATTTGTTGAATGTTTTTTTTGGTGTCTAATCCGCATATATATCACCATTGCCTTTGATTCTCTTAACTGTATATCTCTTAAATGTCAAGATATACACGTGTGATTTTGTTTACGAAGATTTTTCAATGCCAAGAACCTCGATCAGAGAGTAAAAAAGGCATAACGATCACAATGGTGTAAAATTAAAGTGGGATATACCGGGCTAGGATTTGAGTTACAGGAACAAGGGACAAACCAACCACCTAAGAATGGAATCGTCGAGCGAAAACACTTGACAGCATCCTCGAAGCAGCTTTTCTTGCCACCAGACCTTTCTCCATCAATTAGGAATCTGATGCCGTCACTAAACACATTCCTTAAATTGTAGCCATTTGTTGAGTGTTTTTTTTGGTGTCTAATCCGCATATATATAACCATTGCTCATGATTTTCTTTACTGTATATCTCTTAAATGTCAACATATACACTTGTGATTTAGTTTACGAAGATTTTTCAATGCCGAGAACCTCGATCAAACAGTAAAAAAGGCGTAAGGTTCACAATGGTGTAGAATTAAAATGGGATATACCGGGCTAGGATTCGAGATACAGGAACAAGGGCCAAACCAACCACCCAAGAATGGAATCGTCGAGCGAAAACACTTGACAGCCTCCTAGAAGCAGCTTTTCTTGCCACCAGACCTTTCTCCATCAATTAGGAATCTGATGCCGTCTCTAAACACATTCCTTAAATTGTAGCCATTTGTTGAGTGTTTTTTTTGGGTGTCTAATCCGCATATATATCACCATTGCCCTTGATTTTCTTGGCTGTATATCTCTTAAATGTTAACATATACACGTGTGATTTAGTTTACAAAGATTTTTCTATGCTGAGAATCTCGATCGGAGAGTAAAAAAGGCTTAAGGTTCACCATGGTGTAAAATTAAAATGGGATATACCGGGCCTGGATTCGAGTTACAGGAACAAGGGCCAAACCAACCACCCAAGAATGGAATCGTCGAGCGAAAACACTTGACAACCTCCTAGAAGCAGCTTTTCTTGTCACCAGACCTTTCTCAATCAATTAGGAATCTGATGTCGTAACTAAACACATTCCTTAAATTGTAGCCATTTGTTGAGTGTTTTTTTTTTTGTGTCTAATCTGCATATATATCACCATTGCCCTTGATTTTCTTGACTGTATATCTCTTAAATGTCAACATATAGACGTGTGATTTAGTTTACGAAGATTTTTCAATGCCGAGAACCTCGATCAGAGAGTAAATAAAGGCGTAAGGTTCACAATGGTGTTAAATTAAAATGGGATATACCGGGCTAGGATTCGAGTTACAGGAACAAGGGCCAAACCAACCACCCAAGAATGGAATCGTCGAGCGAAAACACTTGATAACCTCCTAGAAGCAGCTTTTCTTGCCACCAGACCTTTCTCTATCAATTAGGAATCTGATTTCGTCACTAAACACATTCCTTAAATTGTAGCCATTTGTTTAGTGTTTTTTTTTTGGTGTCTAATCTGCATATATATCACCATTGCCCCTTAATTTTCTTGACTGTATATCTCTTAAATGTCAACATATACACGTGTGATTTAGTTTACGAAAATTTTTCAATGCCGAGAACCTCGATAAGAGAGTAAAAAAGGCGTAAGGTTCACAATGGTGTAAAATTAAAATGGGATATACCGGGCTAGGATTCGAGTTACAGGAACAAGGGCCAAACCAACCACCCAAGAATGGAATCGTCGAGCGAAAACACTTGACAACCTCCTAGAAGCAGCTTTTCTTGCCACCAGACCTTTCTCCATCAATTAGGAATCTGATGCCCTCACTAAACACATTCCTTAAAATGTAGCCATTTGTTGAGTGTTTTTTTTGTATCTAATCCGCATATATATCACCATTGCCCTTGATTTTCTTGACTGTATATCTCTTAAATGTCAACATATACACGTGTGATTTAGTTTACGAAGATTTTTCAATGCCGAGAACCTCGATCAAAGAGTAAAAAAGGCGTAAGTTTCACGATGGTGTAAAATTAAAATGGGATATACCGGGCTAGGATTCGAGTTACAGGAACAAGGGCTAGACCAACCACCCAAGAAAGGAATCGTCGAGCGAAAACACTTGACAACCTCCTAGAAGCAGCTTTTCTTGCCACTAGACCTTTCTCCATCAATTAGGAATCTAATGCCGTCACTAAACACATTCCTTAAATTGTAGCCATTTGTTGAGTGTTTTTTTTGGTGTCTAATCCGCATATATATCACCATTGCTCTTGATTTTCTAGACTGTATATCTCTTAAATGTCAACATATACACGTGTGATTTAGTTTACGAAGATTTTTCAATGCCGAGAACCTCGATCAGAGCGTAAAAAATGTGTAAGGTTCACAAAGGTGTAGAATTAAAATGGGATATACCGGGCTAAGATTCGAGATACAGGAACAAGGGCCAAACCAACCACCCAAGAATGGAATCGTCGAGCCAAAACACTTGACAGCCTCTTAGAAGCAGCTTTTCTTTCCACCAGACCTTTCTCCATCAATTAGGAATCTGATGCCGTCACCAAACACATTCCTTAAATTGTAGCCATTTGTTGAGTGTTTTTTTTTTGGGTGTCTAATCCTCATATATATCACCATTGCCCTTGATTTTCTTGACTGTATATCTCTTAAATGTTAATATATACACGTGTGATTTAATTTACGAAGATTTTTCAATGCCGAGAACCTCGATCAGAGAGTAAAAAATGCGTAAGGTTCACAAATGTGTAGAATTAAAATGGGATATACCGGGCTAGGATTCGAGTTTCAGGAACAAGGGCCAAACCAACCACCCAAGAATGGAATCGTCGAGCGAAAACACTTGACAACCTCCTAGAATCAGCTTTTCTTGCCACCAGACCTTTCTCCATCAATTAGGAATCTGATGCCATCACTAAACACATTCCTTAAATTGTAGCCATTTGTTGAGTGTTTTTTTTTTGTATCTAATCCGCATATATATCACCATTGCCCTTGATTTTCTTGACTGTATATCTCTTAAATGTCAACATATACACGTGTGATTTAGTTTACGAAGATTTTTCAATGCCGAGAACCTCGATCAGAGAGTAAAAAAGGCGTAAGGTTCACAATGGTGTAAAATTAAAATGGGATATACCGGGCTAGGATTCGAGTTACAGGAACAAGGGCCAAAGCAACCACCCAAGAATGGAATCGTCGAGCGAAAACACTTGACAGCCTCCTAGAAGCAGCTTTTCTTGCCACCAGACCTTTCTCCATCAATTAGGAATTTGATGCCCTCACTAAACACATTCCTTAAATTGTAGCCATTTGTTGAGTGTTTTTTTTGGTGTCTAATCCGCATATATATCACCATTGCCTTTGATTCTCTTAACTGTATATCTCTTAAATGTTAACATATACACGTGTGATTTTGTTTACGAAGGTTTTTCAATGCCGAGAACCTCGATCAGAGAGTAAAAAAGGCGTAACGATCACAATGGTGTAAAATTAAAATGGGATATACCGGGCTAGGATTCGAGTTACAGGAACAAGGGCCAAACCAACCACCCAAGAATGGAATCGTCGAGCGAAAACACTTGACAGCCTCCTAGAAGCAGCTTTTCTTGCCACCAGACCTTTCTCCATCAATTAGGAATTTGATGCCCTCACTAAACACATTCCTTAAATTGTAGCCATTTGTTGAGTGTTTTTTTTGGTGTCTAATCCGCATATATATCACCATTGCCTTTGATTCTCTTAACAGTATATCTCTTAAATGTCAACATATACACGTGTGATTTTGTTAACGAAGATTTTTCAATGCCGAGAACCTCGATCAGAGAGTAAAAAAGGCGTAACGATCACAATGGTGTTAAATTAAAATGGGATATACCGGGCTAGGATTCGAGTTACAGGAACAAGGGCCAGACCAACCACCCAAGAACGGAATCGTCGAGCGAAAACACTTGACAACCTCCTAGAAGCAGCTTTTCTTGCCACCAGACCTTTCTCCATCAATTAGGAATCTAATGCCGTCACTAAACACATTCCTTAAATTGTAGCCATTTGTTGAGTGTTTTTTTTGGTGTCTAATCCGCATATATATCACCATTGCTCTTGATTTTCTTGACTGTATATCTCTTAAATGTCAACATATACACGTGTGATTTAGTTTACGAAGATTTTTCAATACCGAGAACCTCGATCAGAGAGTAAAAAATGCGTAAGGTTCACAAAGGTGTAGAATTAAAATGGGATATACCGGGCTAGGATTCGAGATACGGGAACAAGGGCCAAACCAACCACCCAAGAATGGAATCATCGAGCCAAAACACTTGACAGCCTCTTTGAAGCAGCTTTTCTTGCCACCAGACCTTTCTCCATCAATTAGGAATCTGATGCCGTCACTAAACACATTCCTTAAATTGTAGCCATTTGTTGATTGTTTCTTTGGGTGTCTAATCCGCATATATATCACCATTGCCCTTGATTTTCTTGACTGTATATCTCTTAGATGTTAATATATACACGTGTGATTTAGTTTACAAAGATTTTTCAATGCTGAGAACCTCGATTAGAGAGTAAAAAAGGCTTAAGGTTCACAATGGTGTAAAATTAAAATGGGATATACCGGGCCTGGATTCGAGTTATAGGAACAAGGGCCAAACCAACCACCCAAGAATGGAATCGTCAAGCGAAAACACTTGACAACCTCCTAGAAGCAGCTTTTCTTGTCACCAGACCTGTCTCCATCAATTAGAAATCTGATGTCGTCACTAAACACATTCCTTCAATTGTAGCCATTTGTTGAGTGTTTTTTTTTGTGACTAATCCGCATATATATATATCACCATTGCCCTTGATTTTCTTGACTGTATATCTCTTAAATGTCAACATATACACGTATGATTTAGTTTACGAAGATTTTTCATTGCCGAGAACCTCGATCAGAGAGTAAAAAAGGTGTAAGCTTCACAATGGTGTAAAATTAAAATGGGATATACCGGGCTAGGATTCGAGTTACTGGAACAAGGGCCAAACCACCCACCCAAGAATGGAATCGTCGAGCGAAAACACTTGACAACCTCCTAGAAGCAGCTTTTCTTGCCACCAGACCTTTCTCCATCAATTAGGAATCTGTTGCCCTCACTAAACACATTCCTTTAAGTGTAGCCATTTGTTGAGTGTTTTTTTTAGTGTCTAATCCGCATATATATCAACATTGCCCTTGATTTTCTTGAATGTATATCTCTTGAATGTCAACATATACACGTGTGATTTAGTTTACGAAGATTTTTCATTGCCGAGAACCTCGATCAGAGAGTAAAAAAGGCGTACGGTTAACAATGATGTAAAATTAAAATGGGATATACCGGGCTAAGATCGAGTTACAGGAACAAGGGCCAAACCAACCACCCAAGAATGGAATTCTCGAGTGAAAACACACAATTGACAACTTCGTAGAAGCAGCTTTTCTTGCCACTAGACCTTTCTCCATCAATTAGGAATCTGTTGCCCTCACTAAACACATTCCTTAAAGTGTAGCCATTTGTTGAGTGTTTTTTTTTTTGTGTCTAATCTGCATATATATCACCATTTCCTTTGATTCTCTTAACTGCATATCTCTTAAATGTCAACATATACACGTGTGATTAAGTTTACGATGATTTTTCAATGCCGAGAACCTCGATCAGAGAGTAAAAAAAGGCGTAAGGTTCACAATGGTGTAAAATTAAAATGGGATAAACCGGGCTAGGATTCGAGTTACAGAAACAAGGGCCAGACCAACCACTTAAGAATGGAATCGTCGAGCGAAAACACTTGACAACCTCCTAGAAGCAGCTTTTCATGCCACCAGACCTTTCTCCATCAATTAGGAATCTGATGCCGTCACTAAATACATTCCTTAAATTGTAGCCATTTGTTGAGTGTTTTTTTTTGTGTCTAATCCGCATATATATCACCATTGCCCTTGATTTTCTTGACTGTATATCTCTTAAATGTCAACATATACATGTGTGATTTAGTTTATGAAGATTTTTCAATGCCGAGAACCTCGATCAGAGAGTAAAAAAAGGCGTAAGGTTCACAATGGTGTAAATTAAAATGGGATATACCGGGCTAGGATTCGAGTTACAGGAACAAGGGCCAAACCAGCCTCCCAAGAATGGAATCGTCGAGCGAAAACACTTGACAACCTCCTAGAAGCAGCTTTTCTTGCCACCAGACATTTCTCCATCAATTAGGAATTTGATGCCGTCACTAAACACATTCCTTAAATTGTAGCCGTTTGTTGAGTGTTTTTTTTGGTGTCTAATCCGAATATATATCACCATTGCCCTTGATTTTGTTGATTGTATATCTCTTGAATGTCAACATATACACGTGTGATTTAGTTTACGAAGATTTTTCAATGCCGAGAACCTCGATCAGAGAGTAAAAAAGGCGTACGGTTAACAATGATGTAAAATTAAAATGGGATATACCGGGCTAAGATTCGAGTTACAGGAACAAGGGCCAAACCAACCACCCAAGAATGGAATTGTCGAGTGAAAACACTTGACAACCTCCTAGAAGCAGCTTTTCTTGCCACTAGACCTTTCTCCATCAATTAGGAATCTGATGCCGTCACTAAACACATTCCTTAAATTGTAGCCATTTGTTAAGTGTTTTTTTTTTTGTGTCTAATCCGCATATATATCACCATTGCCCTTGATTTTCTTGACTGTATATCTCTTAAATGTCAACATATAAACGTGTGATTTAGTTTACGAAGATTTTTCAATGCCGAGAACCTCGATCAGAGAGTAAAAAAAGGCGTAAGGTTCACAATGGTGTAAAATTAAAATGGGATATACCGGGCTAGGATTCGAGTTACAGGAACAAGGGCCAAACCAACCACCTAAGAATGGAATTGTCGAGCGAAAACACTTGATAACCTCCTAGAAGCATCTTTTCTTGCCACCAGACCTTTCTCCATCAATTAGGAATCTGATGCCGTCACTAAACACATTCCTTAAATTGTAGCCATTTGTTGAGTGTTTTTTTTGGTGTCTAATCCGCATATATATCACCATTGCTCTTGATTTTGTTGACTATATATCTCTTAAATGTCAACATATACATGTGTGATTTAGTTTACGAAGATTTTTCAATGCCGAGAACCTTGATCAGAGAGTAAAAAATGCGTAACGATCACAATGGTGTAAAATTAAAATGGGATATACCGGGCTAGGATTCGAGTTACAGGAACAAGGGCCAGACCAACCACCCAAGAATGGAATCGTCGAGCCAAAACACTTGACAGCCTCTTAGAAGCAGCTTTTCTTGCCACCAGACCTTTCTCCGTCAATTAGGAATCTGATGCCGTCACCAAACACATTCCTTAAACTGTAGGCATTTGTTAAGTCTTTTTTTGGGTATCTAATCCGCATATATATCACCATTGCCCTTGATTTTCTTGACTGTATATCACTTAAATGTTAATATATACACGTGTGATTTAGTTTACAAAGATTTTTCAATGCTGAGAACCTCGATCAGAGAGTAAAAAAGGCTTAAGGTTCACAATGGTGCAAAATTAAAATGGGATATACCGGGCCTGGATTCGAGTTACAGGAACAAGGGCCAAACCAACCACCCAAGAATGGAATCGTCGAGCGAAAACACTTGACAACCTCCTAGAAGCAGCTTTTCTTGCCACCAGACCTTTCTCCATCAATTAGGAATCTGATGCAATCACTAAACACATTCCTTAAATTGTAGCCATTTGTTGAGTGTTTTTTTTTGTATCTAATCCGCATATATATCACCATTGCCCTTGATTTTCTTGACTGTATATCTCTTAAATATCAACATATACACGTGTGATTTAGTTTACGAGGATTTTTCAATGCCGAGAACCTCGATCAGAGGGTAAAAAAGGCGTAAGGTTCTCGATGGTGTAAAATAAAAATGGGATATACCCGGCTAGGATGCGAGTTATAGGAACAAGGGCCAAACCAACCACCCAAGAATCGAATCGTCGAGCGAAAACACTTGACAAACTCCTAGAAGCAGCTTTTCTTGCCAACAGACCTTTCTCCATTAATTAGGAATCTTATGCCATCACTAAACACATTCCTTAAATTGTAGTTTTTTTGAGTGTTTTTTTATGCGTCTAATCCGCATATATATCACCATTGCCCTTGATTTTATTGACTGTATATCTCTTAAATGTCAACATATACACATGTGATTTAGTTTACGAGGATTTTTCAATGCCGAGAACCTCGATCAGAGAGTAAAAAAGGCGTAAGGTTCACAATGGTGTAAAATTAAAATGGGATATATCAGGATAGGATTCGAGTTACAGTAACAAGGGCCAAACCAACCACCCAAGAATGGAATCGTCGAGCGAAAACACTTGACAACCTCCTAGAAGGAGCTTTTCTTGCAACCAGACATTTCTCCATCAACTAGGAATCTGATGCCGTCACTAAACACATTCCTTAAATTGTAGCCATTTGTTGAGGGTTTTTTTGGGTGTCAAATCCGCATATATATCACCATTGCCCTTGATTTTCTTGACGGTATATATGTAGGATCGTTTTCACGACTGAAACGAGTCGTTCAGAGGTGTTCTTCTCAATACGAGAGGTGGAAACTAACGTATCGAGTGTGAAACAACTAGATATTCACTTTAATTGTCTTGTTTTATTGATTTGACACGATTTCAGATCAGTAGACACGTCGGCAGCACTTCGGTACCGGAATCATGAACCTTACAAATGACTTCGTACGACAGGTATATATAGGCTTGGTATTTCGTACGAAATAGCCAAGAAACATTTCGCACGAAATGACTAAATGTCATTTCGTGCGAAATAGCTTCTTGCTATTTCGTGCGAAATGAACCATCTGCACACAAACCCTATATTCCTCGTACTACGTGCCCTGATCTAACATTTCTATTACAAGACTCGATACAAGACGAAGTCGACAGACCTATGCACCAATAGACTCCCCCTTGGATGTCGACGAGTCTGCATTGTCGAGTCTTCAACATCTTCAGTCTTGATCAGTCTTCTTGCTCTCTTTGAAGTATCTAACATTGTAAAATATCCTCTATCTTCTCTCTTCTTCTCTATTCCAGGATCTCAAACTGACTCTATCTTCTCTTGATCAGATCTCTTAATTCCTTAAGTTCTTCAGCATCATCAGATTGTGTGATCCTCAGGATAGAAACCTGGATTTCCTATCTTCAGACTCCTCTATTCTAACAGACTCCCCCTTAAACTATGCTAGGATCGTAGTCTGACTTTCACAGGTTCTAGAATCGAAACTTGGCTCTCTGTAAGAATAAGATCTGAATCCTGGCAAACCTGCACATTCTCTACCTCACAATAAATTTCACAATTTTAAAATCAGACAAATTTAATCTCTGCTTACCACATGTAGATTCAATCTTAAAATGATTTAACATTTTATAATCTCGAATGACCACTTGTAAGAAAAACTTTTCAAATACACTTTCCCAAACCTATTCATCATGTTTAGCTCTCGGAATGTTGAAAATCAGCTCTCCAACATTAGTGGTCGAAAATCTTTTTGAATTTTTAAAAATTTATGGTAAAACACACTGAAATCTTTTTGGCTTTTGAAATTAAAGAATTTCAGTAAAGAAATATTTACAGACAATATTTTTGTTAGTTTGTGTAAGAGGATCATATCCGTTTTTGAAACAAATCACCAACACCGTTAAGCTTTAAACATTTTAGGTTTTAAACTATTCACTTAGATTGTCAGTATACTGATCCACTTAAATTTTCACACAAAGTTCAACTGTTTCGAGATACAAGATTAATGTTTTAGAGACTTAAACTTATACGCGTGTCCCACCTCAGAATATACTCCCGTATCCAGATCCCAATATTCAGTCTTACAGGTGAGTATACCTAGATGATATCTGTAAAGGGTTAAATGCGAAGGCCATGAGAGCTCAGGCTATTACTTCCGCAAAATCAGAGAGATGATGGCTTCGACTTTAGGTGTGTTCCCTTTAGAGAATCTTTTCTTCAACAGCACATGATTAGCATTTTGCAATGTTTCATCATTTTTTATGCTGAGGGTAGTGATATATTTCAAGCAAGGGAAAAGTATTATACGGGGACTAGGCCATTGCTTCCACAAAATCAGAAGTCCCGGGATAATACCCCAGATATCACTAAGCATAAAGACCTAGTATCTCAGAAAGAGGGAACTTTCAAACAAGATTTCGGGAGTTACCCATATATCCGAGAGATGTTCCCCACGAGATAAGTAAGTTTGAAATTTAGGTTTATATCTCGACACAATCTACTAAATGTGTAAAAACCTACTGGCATATCATCAGTGAGACCGTTTACACATTATAACTTTCCAATTCTTTAGCATGCTGTGATAGTCCACTGATGTACTATCATTTCCTCTTTTCTCAACAAAACTCATTTTTGATTTTATCATGTTTTTGGGTTTTTCAAATTTTTGAAATTTCTAAAAATTTTTACTCCCCCTAAAATCAAAAATATGTTTCAATTTTTGATTTTCAAGAAAAAATTTGAAAACAAACTGTACAAATAAAATGACAACTGTTGTGAATTGCTTCAATTCGCCATCCACTTGGCATAAACAATCAGAACTCCCCCTTACAACAAACTATTTTCCCATTAAGATTTCAAAACACTTAAGTTTGTTTTAATCAAACTGGTTTTTCCGGAAAATAAGTTTCGTTGATTTTCACAAACCACTTGTAGGTTAGGGGTTTCATCACATTGTTTTTCAACCACTTGTATGAAAGTTAAATCACTTGTAGGTAATAACATCACAACTTGTATGTTCCCTTCAAACAATACCACTTGAAAATTGAAATATGACAATATTCAAGAATAACTACCACTTGTAAGTCGAAATATCATTTAACAACCACCATCCATAACTGTGATATTTCTCAAGAAAGATGCCGATTCCCACTCCACAATTACCAACTTGGGAGTTCCGGCAAGTCAGGCTTTTACATATGAAATACAGACATCCAAGCCTGACCAAACTTGGATGTGACCTTTTCAGTCTCACTTAGGATTTCAACATTTCTTTTTTCTTCATAAAATTCTTTTACCCCTTTGGTCTTCCCATCGACCATTTTCCCAAAAATATGTTTTACTTTTCCATTAAAAGCTTTTTCGACATCAAATTCTTTCTTTTCAGAATAGAATTGATTCGAGATCTCAACCTTTCCAATTTTTTGTTTAAAATTTTCAGTCCGCAATGGTGGAAAATTTACATCATCCATTGGCGGAACTGAATTTTATTCTATTTGAACAACTTGTGGCTCCTCTGACTTTGTGGAATCAGATTCATCACCAGTTTTAATATCAGATTTGTTAACAACCCACTTTTGATTGTCAAGATTCACTCTTCTTTTGTAAAACCTCTTCGAACATTCACCAACTTCATATGTTGAGTTTTTGAAAGCTTTGAACTTTTCAGTTGGTGGTTCGGTTTTATCAACAATTTTTTCTTTGACTTTAGAAGAAACTCCCTGTTTTGTGTTGGTTGCGTTTGGACAATTCCATGCAATGTGACCAACTTCTTGACATCGATAACAGGTTCTTATCTCCCTATTCTTTTGATTAGCTCCATTATTTATTTCCTCTTACTTTTTAGCAAAGAATTCTTTGTTCGATTGCTTCCAGAATGAGCTCTTTTCTTCTTCCTCCGAACTTGCTCCTGAAACAAACACAGTTTTTGTTTATAAGTTTTTCATTTTTATGATTTTTT